>ML852896.1:13111-30014 GCA_009831015.1 Picea engelmannii | reverse complement strand
TCTCTGTTGGAGGTGGTTGACTGTTATGTTTGGTAACCCTCACTGTCATGATTTTTAAAGGTTATGTGTCTGTGGTGAATTTGGAAAGGGCACGGGTTCTCTGTTTCTTCAAAGACTATTCCTTGATTAAGCCATCTCTTGTTACCTCTCTTCAATAAATTTTTTAAAGGGCATGCGTTATCTGCATCCTTGAGGATTTTTTCATTTGGTCAAGCTATTTTCTCTTACTTCCATTGCTATATTAAACCCTAAACACGATCTTGGTATCGGTTTTAAAAGACACCTGTGTGTTCTTGGTTTTGTTTCTCCTCGAGCACAACTTAGTTCTATTTCTCCTCGGGCACTATTTGCTCTGTGATGGGTGTTGTATATGCACTAAAAACCCTCAATTAAATTTTCAATCCGGGGTAAGTAAAATTAGAGTTGTAGCACTATATATGCCAAGGAAGAAAGGCTAGAGGCAGTATAGTCTAACTAAGGAAATAAGATATTTAGGGGCTAATCTACTTAAGAAAAGACTATTAATGATCAAACCCTATGAAAGAAACATAAATTATTTACCCTAAGTAACTTTTGAACAATGGATCGATGGATTGTTCTAAGAAAGCAAATGAAAACCCTACTTCAAGCAAGTTAACTTAATCATTACAATGAGCAAAAACAAACTATCCATTTAATCTATTTAATGAGCAATAACAACAACAAACTAACCTAATTAATCTATTCAAATTCAATGAACAACAACAAGTAAACAAATAAACAAGCAAGCAACTATCCTATTAAAACAAGTAAACAAGCAAGCAACTATCCTATTAAAACAAGTAAACAAGCAAGCAACTACCCTATTCAAACTAACCTATGGAGACTTATTCAACAAGTAAACTAATAAGCAATCAAATTGCTAACCTATGGAAACTTCTGCAGCAAGTAAACCAACCAAAACTACTCAACAAGTAACTAATCAAATTGATAAGAAAGTGAACTGTATTCTTAAGATAAACTTCATAATTACTTCTAATCTATAAAAGGAAATCTTAACCTATTGAATTGAAAACATCATGACAATATTCAAATACTAGTCAACAACTACTCTTAATCTATGATAACAAGAAAACTATTCTTTAATCTACAATAACAAGGAAACTATTCTCTAATCTACAAAAGCAAGAAATCTTCAAATATAGTGTTGATGGTTATGTCTCTGGTGTCTTATGATATCACGATGGCATTTAACAATTAACGATAACTCAAGAGGAATAAACTCAATATTAACTTCTATAGCAAAGTGAAATGTATGAATCAAACAATCTAATGAGAACTTGGCCATTATAGAAGAAACATCAACTACCCTGAAAATCCATGTGATTCTTCAATTCATGCATTAGTTATCAACAATATGAAAACCCTATTCTATTTAATTCAATTGCATTCTTATGCTAATGTAAGCAAATTCACACTACTAGAGATTTATAACTAGGAAATAAACTCAAAAGCAAACTTCGAATTGAAATTGCAATCTAGATCTAGAATGAAAATTGCATAAAGTAAATTAAACTAATCCTTTTTTTAACAATTTAAATTGTAAATTAAAATACTCATAAAAACATAACTCAAATCCTATTTCTATTTCATCATATGACAAGAGAATCAATAAGAAAACTAGATAAGAAAACTAAATAGCAACTAGATAAGCAAGCTAAGAATCAAAACTAGTAACTATCCATCTATCGAAACTTTGCCAAAAGAACTCTATACTATGTTTTAACTCCGTTTCAACTTCTAACTATTCTATTTCAGCATACATAAATTCTAATTATCATTTAATCACATAGGGGTTAGTGGCTTAAGCTTAAGCTATTTCCTATTTAGTTAGAAAGACATGACATATTAACTATTCTTCATAAGCAACCTACAAAAAGGAAACTGAAACAATTAAGCTATGAACAACAATTACATAGTAAGTAAAAAATGATAAAAACACATGTACAGGAAAATAAAAGAAATAACAATTACACTACTTGAATTCATAAGCTAACTAACTAAATATTCACCTAGACCACTGGTGGTCCCCCCAGCAGGTCATGGCTACTCCTCAATAATGAATCACGAGCTCAAGCAACACGATTTCAACATTTAAATTAAAAACACAATTTTACACAAGTTTATGAAAATGTCTTGAGACAACAAAAACAATGCTTGCTTCACAATTCTGAACTTAACTATCCTTAGCTATTTTTCTGACCACTGTTGTGGCATTTATAGAGGTTACAAGTTGAGAGGTCGACCATTGTAAGGGTCAACCTCCTCTAAAAACAATAAATTACACTTAATGCATTTTAACCGCCGGTGGCTTCTAGAAACTAAGTGAGCCAATCAACGCCCAATATAACAACCCAATCCAAGTTGTTAGAAGCTCGGTAGCTGGAGGGCACGAGAACAAGCAAAACCCATGTCGTCGATTTTCCCATCACAGGCCGCTGATATAAAAACCGCCAACTCGCCCACAGTTTTAGTGCAGGATGGAGTGCCGGACGCAGTGTTGGATGGAGTACCAGATGCAGTGCCAGATGGAGTACCGGATGGGGTACCCGATGGAAAAACGCCATGCGATTTTTCCCTGTGACACACATATCGCAAATTAGTTTCTTGGAATCCTTAAATCATGATGAATTAAACTTGAAACCATCATAAAACATCAATCATATGTACTTGGTATAAGCTATGGCGATTTGATACAAAAATCCTTCAAAAATTATTCAAAATAGTAAAATACACATAATATTGGTCAAAAAGGATCTAATCATCATTATTAAATTAACTAAATCGCGAGCCCAACACTCTATCTTTTGTTGGGCATTTCCTCTAAAGGAAGTCTGTACATGTTCAATTTTCTAGAATCTCAGGCTCAAAGTTGGATGTTATTGTTTAAATGTTATTTTCGAATCAAGACTTGGGTTGATTATATATATAAACATCTGTGTGTGATTGAATCAGAGTTTGATTATGAGTTTTAATGAAAATAGATTATGTCAAACAATGTTGGAAAGACGACAGTTGGAGATTAATACTGGGCCTATTCTTATTTGAGTTTAAGAAATAAATATGGGATGTGGATGGATGGAATCAGTGTGCATATTCTATTTTGTTTTAAAAGGAAAAGGGGTTAGCATTGGAACATGAAAAACTACAGCTCGAAGGGTTATAATTATGGAATTGGTAATGATGTTATTATGATGTTGCATAGATATTGTATAGATGCGAAGGATGCTATAATTGAAGTATTCTGGGCATATGAATTGTTTTTTATTTGAAGTCATCAAGCATTCTGTCTGTAAATAAGGGACAATTAAATGGTTTTGGTTTTTAAAGTGGATGCTTATTGGATTGTGGGTCTGAATAGAGTTATGGTTGTTGTTTGATTTGATTTATTTTTTATGAACAATATCTATATTATTCCCTCTCATACTATCACATTTTCGCTCATTACACCCCTCTCATGATCCCAATTTCATTTTTACACGCCCTGTTCTATAAAATAAATTAAAAACTCTGTATGGTAGTGGCAAAAGATATGACACAAAAATAAGTGGCAACTGATATTTTTGGTATTGATTGCACAACTAGTTATTTAATGAATTGTTGAACAATACTCGTGTTTTTATCCTCTATCATTCTACCACTTTTTCGCTCATTACAATCCCTCTAGATGTCCCATGAACCCTATTCCACCCCCTGCTCACTTGGAAATTATTAAATAATTTATTATGGATTGATTTGCATGGGTCTTATGTCAATTTCTGAGACAAAATTTGTTTCATATAAACATAATGTCATGTATGGTCTGTTAAGGGATAGTTACTAATGAATTGCTGGATACAGGATGAGTTTCTTCAGCAGGGCCATCCATGGCCGAAATATTATAGAGGAAGAGGTAACTGGAACAGAGGGCCTAGAAGGCCTAGATTCTCAATTCAGTTTGATGTTGAGCCCCAAGAGTTGAACCAACTATTTCAAGCTACGTTCTTCAATTGGATTGGGAAAGGGATAGTTCAACCCCGACCAGAGAGACCTCCCTTCCAGCCTCAAAATATCCCTAGTATTTCTGTGCCTCCTCATGTATCCATGTAACCAAAAGTTCCTGAAAATGATGGATGGCAGGAGATTGTCAATCCGACAGTCTCTCACCATCGTGGTTGACCCAACTTGTCATTGCCTCCTCCTCCACTTGTAAATCCTAATGTTCAAATTGCCCCTGTGCATTCACCTGTTCAATCCTGTCATGCTAGAAAAAGGCTTAAGATTTATGTCCCCCATGTGCAAGACAAAGTTAAAGATGCTACCTCCCCTTCATCTCCTTCAACTGACTCATCAAAATCAATTTCCTCCCGTATGCATCTGAAGGAAGATTGTTCCCATGTTATTAGTGAGATTAAGCCTCAAGGTTCGAATCAACCAAAGACTACTTCTGGGAATTCCAAAGGGGACAACAATGATAGAAGAAACATTGCCTCTCAAAGTGGCAAATATGGATTTTAATTTATGTGTTTATGATTGAGTTGTTGAAGACAATGGTCTGCAGAAAGTTTTGGACAACAAGCTATTTTTTTGGGGATAATGTGGTTATTTACATGTTTTGGATATGATTTGAATTATTTCTGATATTTAATATTCAAATTTTGGAAATACTTATGGGAGCTACAAGGCAACATGTGTTTAAATGATTATCTAATTGTGTTTATTTTTGTAAATAATAAAAGAAGAGAGTCACAAGGGGTCCCATCTACTTAGTTATTATTAAATGAATACCCTTAACTATTATTATTATTATTATTACTTCCTCTAAACTAAAATTAGTTAAGTTTAATTAACTTAACTGAAGAAAGTAGTTGAACTACTTCAACTTATTTGGAATGCATAAAAGATAAATGAGAAGGAAGAACAAGTGGACAATAGAAGGAGAAAGCAATACTAAGGTTTGCTTTTTTGTTTTCATGAGATAGTTTCAGTTTTCATTCATTCTTGAGTTCATTAAAGGCCTAATTCTCGTTTTGACAACAGGGTCATATTGTAGACAACAAGGTTTAAAGTTGAACCATATCATTCGGATGCTTGTTTCAGAGGTGTTGATCTATCTTTGATAGTCTGTGTATACTTGTCTGTTTATTGATTAAGTTTCATAAGTGATAAATGATATTGTGGAAAGTCAAATTGACAACAGTTTGTGGCAAGATGATCCATATTATAAAGTTCAATTTTTACTTCTTGTCAGAGTCCTTTTGTATGGTTTTCATCGGGGATTTCTAAATTAGTATTTGGTCCATGCGCTCACATAGATTTTGTAAAGAGAAAGATACTTTGATTTCTTGGAATGAAATAAATAAGATTTCTATTCTTTTTCATTTGTGTGCATATGTGACTTGGTTACTTTTGATTTTTGATCTCCACATTACTTTCTGTAATCTGCATATTTTTCAGAAAAATTACATAAATTTTTTATGTTATTTTGCAACATTCTTTTTCATAAAAAAATCATCTTAAACACTTGTAATTAATACTTGTGGATTGGGAAAATACTTTAGAGGATATAAAACATAGGGTGATATTCTCGACTATCTTGTCTTAGCCAGGGGAGATTAAAAAATGCTTGAGTAAGATAAATCATATCTTTTCCTCAACATTTGTTTTGGTGACCATACTAGGGAGATGTTCCATATCTCTCTGGTTGATTGTATGCGTGATTATCATTGAAGATTTTATTTTCCTCCTTTCGATTCTTTGACTATTTTCTTTCCTTCATGACACTACTTATTACAAGGTAGCCCAATATTGAGCCCAGTCTTAAAGACCAAACCGACATTGTTGTACTCTTATTCAATACCATCTTAGAAACTTCTAACACTCGGGATGAGCTTGAACGCTTGTGGGCAACAATTGAGCAAGACATAAGTGTTCGAGAACGCTGGGAAGCCAGGCAAAGGCAACCTAGGAATCGACCATAGTTTTCTTATTCCTAAATTTTTGATCTTCTTTTTCATGTCCTTAAATCCTCACATCTCTAGGAGAAGAAGAGGTTTATCACCTGAGATCAACCCTATTGATGAAATAGGAAGAAGAAACGTTGTTTTGTCAACCCCACAAGGTACTCTAAGGAGAAATTTGTTTGATTCAGCTAGTTCGTCTTTCTATCTCTTACCTATCGTTCACAAGATGATGTATTTGGGTGGCTATGGTGGCACAAGAGGTTCTTCTTCATCTCAACCTTCAGCCTCGTCAATGATTGGTAGCTTGTATAGCTATCAAGTCCCTGTCCATTCTACTACCAATCCCACTAAGGTCATAAAGAAGTATGGACTCTTTCAATTCGAAGAAGTTGCTACTACTACTCCGTGGCATGTTTCCTCTCCTCTGAACCTAGCACCTGCTACTCGTCCACTTCCAAAATTCAAAGAACATCTCCCTAGGTTTTCAAGAAATAACACGGTCACTACGAATGAACACTTGGTGAAATTTTCTAATGCCTGTCACAACATAGGAGCCAATGACAATGACACTTGTATGCACTTATTTGTTAATTCTCTTGAAGGGAAAGCAGCGACATATTTCTTTGATCTTCCTCCCAAAATTCTTTCCACTTGGGAGGAGTTAGTTTATTGGTTCAAATATACTTATGGGTAGTCTAAGAGCCCAACCGAACCATTATGAGAGTATAATAACATTGCGTACAAAGACAATGAGACTATAAAGTCTTTCAACTTACGTTTCACCAAGTTATATAACCAAATTCCCAAAATTATTCACCCTTAGAACCAAGCCGCTTTTATGCATTACTATAATGCTCTACCTTCCCCCTACTGTCATATGCTTGAAGAAAAATCTATTGAAAATCTTGGTTCCGCTATGCATACTTGTCTAGAGTACAAAGAACAACTAGAAAGAACAATTCTTTTCAAGGGAGACTCAATTAAACAAACATACATGTCCGCCCTCTTACAACTTGTACAAGACATGAATAACCGAATGATAGCATATAAGCGAAAGGGAAATGCCCCTTCACTTACCCCCGGGGCCTCATCTTCTTATTCACCACCCTTTAGGAATCCTAATGAAAACAACTTTCAGCCTAAAGCCATCATGCCTCGCAGTTGGTGTAACTTGAGGAACACCATGAGGAAAGTACTTGTGAGGTAAAAAAGAGTGCTAGAGATAAAACCTTTGGTAAAAGGCATGAAACTACCATTGTTGTTCTAGATTTCGCAGAACCAGAGGATGTCATGATCATAAACACCAGGAATAAATCCTATGCTTCGAAAATAAAATATGATTCCCCTCGTACTTCTTATAGCCCAATCTCATCTTCACCAACTGCTACTGTACAAGTTACTTAAACTCTTGATAATCAAGGAAATCCCTCCTCTCTTCCAAATACAACATTCTCAATCGATTGGCTAATATTAAAGTCGATGCTACCCTCTTGGACATGGTTTCCGTCCCTGAGCAACAAAATCATTTGAAAAATTTCATGAAAGGAAAAAATTCCACCGTAGCCAATCTCTTTGAAGAGTTAGACGAAGAGGACTCAACTATAAATAAAGTAAGTGTACATAATTTTAGACACTCTGTAAAAAATCCTTCGTTTTTTTATTTCTGTAAAGATTATGGATAAAATAGACCATTGTTGTTTGATCGACAACGGTTTGGTCCCAAGCGTAATGTCGAAAAATTATTATGGAAGAGCTAGGTTTGTCTTGTACAAATGAAAATGCCAGAAGCATGCTCTCCTATAATAGTATAAAACAACTGACTATAGGTGATATTAAGGACGTGACCTTGATTTTGTGCGCACATCTTGAAATAAGGACAACCCTTAATATTCAGGTAATTGACATGCCAATGAGTAATTATTCAATCATCTTAGGAAGAGACTAGCAAGCCTTGACTGGTGGATACCTCTCACTCGACGAGACACACTTATCTGTTCCTTGGAATGGGAAGAACATCATAGTCCTGAGGGAGGGAAGAATTTCACCTTATATAGAAAGTATCCCACAACCTAATGTAATTATATTGAAGAGGACCTAGGAGTGTACTCCATCTTTGCCGATGAAGACAACACTACCTTGGAACAAATCGACCTAGAGGATGGGATGTGGCATATGCACTTTGATGGTTCGTTCTCCAATGAATGAAATGGAGTTGACATTATCTTGTACTCTCTTGTAGGAAAAATTCACAACTTTTCCTATAGGTTAGAGTTTTCTTGCACTAAAAACGTCACCGAATTTGAAGCACTACTGCTAGGCATTGAAAATGCCTATAATTTAGGTTGTGGTCACCTTACAGTTTTTGGGGACTCTGAACTTGTTGTAAACCTTGTACATAAGATATATTCTCCTAGCAACAAGTTAATGAAACACTACACCCAAATTGTCTGGGAACTTATTTAGAACTTGCTATCATTCAACATCACTCATGTCAAAAGGGAACTGAATTCAATGGCTGATAGGTTAGCTATTTTTGTAGCCTCTCTTACTCGACAAATTATGCCACAAAGACCTGATTGAACCTTTCAATCTTTGTATCGTCTTCATATACTTGACAATGTAGAGTCATGGCAGGTCTTCCCTATTGATGAGAGCTTCTGTGATTTCATACAAAATGAACCTTATAATCCCAAGGAGATTATTGTTGATGATTGTAGCTATGTGAGACATTCTCCAGCTTACAAATATGTGAGATGTGGATTATTGCAGTTATGTGAGACTTTCTCCAGCTTACAAACCTGAGAGAAATCCCCTGAGAAGGGTGTGTGGTTCCTATATGAGACAGAGCTGGAACATAGAGATGACCTCCTCCATATAGAGAGTTGAGAAGAGCTCCAGATGATTCTCCTGTGTAACACAGTGAGAAAGGTGATCTGCAGAGTTGGACGTGCCTGTGGCTGAGCACAAGGTGAATGTGTGAAATCCCAAAGTCCTGGGTTGTTAACGGATAAATCGATGAATGCGGACATAGACTAATCCCCATAGATCCAGCTAGATCTAGAACAAAACATGACAAGACATGGCACTTTGCCTAGGCTCTAATCATCGAATTTACTAGTAAACAAAAAACGATAGACATACCTTTAAATGTCGCTTCCTTATGTCTTTGTTGTTCCTATTTTGCTCTGGTTCTCTTGTGATACTAATCCTGCAGTGAGACACAAACCAACCAAAGTGAAAGTAGTAGAAGTATATTCAATGACAACCTATGCATATGATCAAGGAATTATGCAATAAAATAAATATAATTCTACGGGAAAGAAGCATGCCACTGCATTATATTAAATAATAGGAAGAGAGATTACAACTGGATGCCTTGATGTCGTAAGGTTCCTTCCAACAGTTCCTTGCTTCCCACACACTTCTTGCTCCAATGGATTATGAGACTATAGATCTGGCATCTATCTTGACAAAATCAAAGCTCAAAGCCACTCTAACCAAGCTAATAGTTCCAAACCAAATCCAACTCCAATCAAGCTCAAGCTAACTTTCTCCATGAGAGCTCCTCTCCTTTTATAAGTTGAAGAAGATAGGGTGAGGAGGTTGGGATGATCCCACTAAATCATGAAAGCGAGTAAGATCCAAACCGTTCGGAGGCCACCTCACTATAGAATCTTCTCCTTCTAGAAGCATCAAGAAGATGCTCGTTTTTCCCATGTACGAAGGCCGCCGCGACCTGGCTATAGTTCAGCCTTTGGAAATCAGGCATTTCCGCACCCTAGTTGTGGTGCAGCCCGCAAAAATCCTCCAAAATAGGGTTTTTACAGAGGAAAACACAACTTCTTCTCTCAGGGAAAGTTCTTCTCCCTTCTTTCTTTAGGAATTCAGGTCATTGACCCTTCTGAAGGCAACAGATAAGTTTACATCATTAACGACCATGAGGGTGACGGAAATAATGTGTAACAGAGAGCCCCCCAAAGTATGAAGTTAGAACAGAGTGATAGATGAAATACTTTGTCAAGTGTGTGTAGGGAACAAGGAACACGTCGGTTAGAAACCTGCCAACAAACAAGGAAATACAATACAATAATATATTACCACTAAGGTAGGCATTCCCATACTCAGAATACAAATGACTCAAAGCATAAATGCCGACATGCGAAGATCCATGTCAAGTAAGACAGGTCATGGCCACCAAACATACACCGTGGATCCATGCCATTATGACTCAAATCTGAACATAGCCACCAAAAATACACTGTGGATCTATGTGTTAAAGTCTCAAATTTGAACATAGCCACGAGACATACAATGTGGATCTATGCAATAGTAAAAACTGAATATACTCCAACGCAACCTGAATCTGTGAAAAAATATCCAGGGTCTTCATCTCCACCACTCTATAGTACGAACCTAGCCATGTGATTATAGGTGCTGAAGTCGAACATGGTAGAAACCACTTGATTACTGGTCAATGATGAGAACCGTTAACAAGTGCGAGGGAAATCACCATTAATGTCAATGACTCCCAAGGTACTCTAGTACAATCCAACGAATGCGAATTAATGAGTTGAAGTCGAACACTCGACATAATCTCCCGATCAAGGGTCAATAATGAAAACCCATTGTCGAAAGCGAGGAAACCTGCCATTGAGGCATGTAAGTTCCAAGGTACCAATTAGTTTCTAAGTCTAATTCCTGGATAATGTGTTGATGTTGACAGGAAAAGACTCGTCACATGAGGGCCTTAATGTATCCCCCATCAATGACATGAAACGGGTAACAAGATTTGAAGTAGATCAGAGTAACAAGTGATTTAGGAATGAATCAGGGATGATCGACGCAATAGAAGGATTAAAGACTGTAGACATGGACAACACAATAGAAGGCTTTCCAGGTTGAACATCTCTTTGAACATATTGATGACACGACAACTGTCTTGGAAACACTGACTCAACAACAGGGATCGCAGACCAATTTGTAATCTTATAAAGGAGTATGATCAAGAGACAAGTGGATTTTCCAACCTAGACACAAAGCGAGTGAAAGGGTCTCATGTTCAAAAGTGACTTCTTCCATAGAATACAGGTTTAGACACATTTCTTTCCCAATTCCCCCCCCCCACCATTTCTGGCGAGTACTTCTTTATTTTTACACAAGCTTGAGGAGGATAACATATGCTTGAGATGTAAGCTCATCCTTCGGACAAGTCCCTCGGAGTATGTTTAACGAACCCTAGGAAGGAGTGGTTCGGTCCCATATGGTCCTTTCGATGATTGTTTAACGAGTCCAAAGAAAGAAAACTCAGGGGTTTTTCATGTTTATAGAGTCTGAAAAACACTTAAAGAGAACTCTTTCAGTTCCTTTTTCATAAAGTAGTTTGATGAGACTGAAAAAGAGATAAAATATCGCTCAACAGAATTTTTCTTCAAATACTTTAACGAGCGTGAAAATAACAAGGTCGCTCGACAATCTTTTCATGTTTAGAGAGTCTGAAAAGAGCTTAAAGGGAACTCCAGGGGGTTCCTTTTTCGTATAACCTTTACGAGTCCGAAAAAGTGATAAAAGTATATTCGGTTACATTCTCATTGATTTATGAGCACGAGAAAGAACAAATACTAAGATCGGTAACTTATTCTCATGTATTTACGAGCATGAGGAAGAACAAAGACTAAGCTCGGGATTGTTTTCATTTTTACGCAAGCTTTAAAACAAAACAAAACTGTTCTTGGGATAGATTTTATTTTTTACACAAGCTTAAAAACTAAACAAAACTATGCTTGGACCTGGTTTCATTTTTACAAAATCTTGAACTAGAGGAAACTATGCTTGAGGTAAGTGGTTTCATTTTTATACAAGCTTGAACTAGAGGAAACTATGCTTGAGGTAGGTGGTTTCATTTTTACACAAGCTTGAACCATAGAAAACTATGCTTGAACTTCCCAACACATAACAAAGGTATGGTTGGTACTTAGCCCCCAGTTTAAGAAACTAGCGGCTTAACTTCAGCATGAAGTCCAGAGGCTGGAAGAAAATGCCCCCCAAGATTCATTTCATCCAACTGCAAAGGAGAATGAAATGAAGCTTCAAATACTATACGAAGGACTTGACTCAAACAGAGAGGGGGAAGTTGTTTCATTTTTTAACGAGCTTGACATAGGAGAAGAACTATGCTCGTGAATCCAGGTTCAATCTCCATACCTCTGTTTCATTTTTTAACGAGGTTGCCACAGAGAGGAAAAAAAACTATCCTCATAGCTGGTTTCATTTTTTAACGAGCTTGAAATCATAAAACAATGCTCAAAGTTGGTTTCATTTTTTAACAAGCTTGGAATCATAAAATCATGCTTGAAGCTGGTTTCATTTTTTAACGAGCTTGAAATCAGAAAATCATGCTCGAAGTTGGTTTCATTTTTTAACGAGCTTGAAATCAGAAAATCATGCTCAAATCTGGTTTCATTTTTTAACGAGCTTGAAATCAGAAAATCATGCTCGAAGTTGGTTTCATTTTTTAACAAGCTTGAAATCAGAAAATCATGCTCGAAATTGGTTTCATTTTTTAACGAGCTTGAAATCAGAAAATCATGCTCGAAGCTGGTTTCATTTTTTAACGAGCTTGAAATTAGAAAATCATGCTCGAAGCTTCTCTTCTTGATCATGGCTTCCAAGAGGGAAATGCTCCAGAAGGACACCATGTCAAGGGACAAAACTCGGTCATGGATTCCAAGAGATCTTCATTGGACGGAAGAAACACACTCTCGAAGGAACACATGTCGAGGGTCATGATAGGGGTAAAGAGATCAAGCTCTAAGATCCTGATCGAAGAGATCAACATGTCAACTACTGGATCCAAATAATTAGAAGCTGAAGTCATGGGACACAATGCCACATAATTAACATGTGGCGGGGGTGATACCATCTGCATATAAGAACCATTGAGGGAGGTAATCCAGTCAAGACCGATGAATGAAAGTTGATCAATAGTAACCATTCTTCCATCGTGAGGGAAAGATATCACATGAAAAAGGGTGGACACAATAGCTTTCATGGCATAGACATAATCCTGCCCAAGGAGTAAAGCGAAATCCAAGGGGTATTGGACTACCATTACATCAATAAAGACAGTTTTCCCTCCCAAATTTACATGAAACTGAGGAAGGGTCCCTAAAGGTTGAATGATTCTTTTGTTAAAAGCTAACAGATTCTGCATAACTGGGGCAAGTTGAGGACAACCCAAAGCTTGCCAAGCAAATGAGGACAAAATACTAACGGACGCACCTTCATCTATCAACGTCTGAGGAATGTCCCGATCACAAACTTGCACTGTAATCTGGAAAGGAATGTGAGAGGGAAGACGAGGTCCAGCTAGAACACCCCAATCAAAATGGATGGCCTCATTACTTGGAGGGGGTTCCACGGGAGAAAGAGGAATACCCCCCGGCATGGTAGAGTCTGTATCAACGAGAAAAACATGGGCAGTATCAGGTTTACTTTCTTGCGGGAGAGTAGGATCGACCGATGACGAGATCAAATCGACCACTTTGGTTTCATTCTCCAAGTGGAGAATGGGGTCGACAGGTGGAAACCGATCAACCGCTTGGGTTTCACTCACTGGTGGGAGAGTGGGATTGACCGAGGATGGGATCGGATCAACCACTTGGGTTTCACTCTTTAACGAGAGAGTGGGATCGACCAAGGATGGGATCGAATCGACCACTTGCTCAACTGGTTCGACTAAAGAAGTGACCAGGTTGACTACATGATCAATCGGATTGACTGACAAAGGGGCCGGATTGATCATTCCATCAACTACAGGTGGGTCGAGAGTAAGCTTGCGATAAGCAGCGAGAAGTTGAGGCTTTGAAACAATCATGTATTCTAGGAATTCTGAGGCTTCTTCCATACAAGGGAAAATGTGAGTGAGATGACGCCCTTTTCATAACATACACGGGAACTTGGCTCTACTTTTCTTATTCCCAATGGTATCTTGACTACTTGACGGGAGGTCATCAACATGGTGTTCAGAGGCTTACAACACGGGTTGGCGAGGGTGTGTAGACCATGCTTCTATAACCTTGGATAGACCAGGGCAATCCTTAAGAAGATGGATACCCTTACAAATCCTGCAAGGGTACTTGGGCTTACGGGTTGTTTGGGTGATCTTGACATCATCAACACTCCCAACATGATCAACAGTAATTGGTTTCTTTCCAACACGTCCAATAGTGGTTGGAAGTTTGGACCCTTGTTTATTTTTCTTCTTCTTATTATCCACTGGGTTACTAGCTTCAGAGCTTTCACTCGGCGAAGAAGATGAAACGGAAGAAGACCTTGCAAGTGAAGAAGGTGAAGAAGATCTTACTGGTGAAGAAGGAGAAGGATCAACACGAGGTTGATTTTCTTGGGGGGAAGTGATTACAAATGAATCACTAACTACATTCGGGACTACCTGAGTGGAAAACAACCATACTGGTAATCCAATTGTGAGACCTGGAAGGCTCAAAGTAGCGATGTGACGAGGACCAATGTTTTCGTAAGAAGGAGAAACAAAAGGTTCCTCTGGAGCAGAGGTTCCTTCATTGGTCATTTCGGGAACTGATGCCATAAAAAACAAAAATCCAATCTAGAGTCCACTAGGGAAAACAAGCAACACACGCTACAAATCTAGTAAGAAAGAAAGAAAACAAAACCTTCTCACAATGAGCACACTAGTTGGTGATGAAATCCAATGTCGTGGGAACAAATTAAGAAGGGGATAAGATAGAGTGGGTGGAAAAGTTACGTTGACGATATTCTTAATAGACTTACACCTTGGTGCAAGATCCCTCACATAAACATGGGTATACCCTCCAAGGAGCTTGAGTAAGTTTGGTCAATGTCGATTCCAGGTACCGTGAAGACTTGCCCCTCCACAGTTATCTTGTGTAAAGACCCTAAAGAGATAGGCCACTAAGGTTACCAATCACTACAATGATGCCTGGGGAAATAATCGACAATCTGATCCATGCGCAAGGGCAGGGTATCTAGCCCGAAATCAACTTGAAAGGCTTCCACTCATCATTGTGGGTATACCTTCAAGCGACCCCCATAATACGCGCAATCTGTACACCAAAACCAACAAAGGAGGGTGAGTAACTCTGCCAGTCTCAATGCAACCTCGTGATTGACCCTTGTGTTAGAAGGGCTTCCCAGGACAAAATGTAATAAGTGGATTTCGCCGCTCCCCAACTCAAAATTATATGTTTGTTTGCAGCTTTGGAAAGATATCTTTCACACCTATTCCAAAGCCCCACAACTAATCTAATGTAGGTTTGCTACCAGAAAATATAAAAATGTCTAATCAATTTTTATAAGCGCTTTATTTTATGGTTTTTGTTACTCAAGAGGAAAATGGCGTGGACAATATGGTGTTTTGACCGACTCAAAAGTTATGCAAAGAGATGAAGATGCAATCTTTTCATTTCGATGAAAGCTATGCGACGAGAAGGAGAAAACATTTATCATTCCCATATGCAAAATGTCCCAAAATTTTAAAACTCATCAACATCAATATTTTCAATAAATGAGAAAAATAGACTATACACCAATACACGATTCATGCCCCCCCCCCCAGCCATGAGGGGGAAATTTTTTCAGAATTGAAGACCAAAAAATGAAAAGAATCATGCAATTTCGCTACTTCAAATGTAAGGATGCCCCCAATCTAATATAAAGCAAGAAATTAAATCTTTTTTGTTTCAAAGATAGCTAAAAGAAATAACAAATAGATATGAAACAAGGAAACCCAAAGCTGGAATGTAGAGATGACCTCCTCCATACAGAGACTTGAGAAGAACTCCAGATGATTCTCCTATGTAACATAGTGAGAAAGGTGATCTGCAGAGTTGGACGTGCCTGTGGTTGAGCACAAGGTGAACGTGTGAAATCCCAAAGTGTTGGGTTGTTAACGGGTAAATCGGTGAATGCGAACATAGACTAATCCCCCTAGATCCACCTAGATCTAGAACAAAACACGACAGGACATGGAACTTTCCCTAGGCTCTAATCATCTAATTTACTACTAAACAAAAAACGATAGACATACCTTTAAATGTCGCTTCCTTATGTCTTTGTTGTTCCTATTTCGCTTTGGTTCTCTTGTGATACTGATCCTGTAGTGAGACACAAACCAACCAAAGTGAAAGCAGTAGAAGTATATTCAATGACAACCTATGTATATGATCAAGGAATTATGCAATAAAATAAAGATAATTCTATGGGAAAGAAGCATGCCACTGTATTATATTAAATAATAGGAAGAGAGATTACAACTAGATGCCTTGATGTCGTAAGATTCCTTCGTATAGTTCCTTGCTTCCCACACACTTCTTGTTCCAATGGATTTTGAGACTATAGATCTGACATCTATCTTGACAAAAGAAAAGCTCAAAGCCACTCTAACCAAGCTAATAGTTCCAAACCAAATCCAAATCCAATCAAGCTCAAGTTAACTTTATCCATGAGAGATCCTCTCCTTTTATAAGTTGAAGAAGATAGGGTGAGGAGGTTAGGATGATCCCACTAAATCATGAAAACGAGTAAGATCCAAACCGTTCGGAGGCCACCTCACCATAGAATCTTCTCCTTCTAGAAGCATCGAGAAGATGCTCGTTTTTCCCACGTACGAAGGCCGCCGCGACCTAGCTATAGTGTAGCCTGCGGAAATTCAACGCCCTAGCTATAGTGAAGCCTGCGGAAATCAGGCATTTCCGCACCCTAGCTATGGTGCAGCCCACAGAAATCCTCCAAAATAGTGTTTTTACAGAGGAAAACACAACTTCTTCTCTCAGGGAAAGTTCTTCTCCCTTCTTTATTTAGGAATTCAGGCCATTGACCCTTCTGAAGGCAACATATAGGTTTACATCATTAACGATCATGAGGGT
>ML852896.1:0-11308 GCA_009831015.1 Picea engelmannii | reverse complement strand
TATTATAGTTCTTTGCATTTCAATAGATAAGAGCATCATAATAACAAGATCACTGAGAAATACACATCCACAAGAGACACAACATTTATCCTGGGAAACCCTCTAGGGGAAGAAAACCCAACAAAAACTTCCGTATCATAAATAGCTTATACAATGTTCAAGAGATAACTCAAACCAATACAGAAAATTCCTCCTCAAGAGATGTGCCACCTTTCTTCTCCTCTCTTCAACTTGTAATTGCAGCTTGCCTCATAAGAGAATGAGCAAGTGAAGTGTGTGTAAGAAGTGAGGCGCTAGCCTCTTATTTATATCAATCTGGCACGTGTGAAGAGTCACCATCTGGCAGGGCCGACCTCTCACTCTAGGTGGGTAAACCCACCTTTAATTAATTATGTCCCTTCCATTATAACTGCTGGGGCCGACTTCTTATTCAACACTTTGTAATTGTCCGATGACCAATCCGCAAAAGGGGATTTGGTCCTTATACAATTACCGACATGATTAATCCTCAATGGGGATTTAATCCAATAATAATAATAACACGATTAATCCACAATGGGGATTTAATCCAATAACAAAATAATAATAAGAATGCTCTTCGCAGTTACATTATTTCAACAAGGAAAACAACTGGTCAGATCAGACTATGCGTTGATTTTCACTCATTGAATAGAGCTAGCATAAAAGACCATTTTACTCTCCCTAATATGGAAATGATTTTGTAGCAAGTTGCAGGGTCATAGATGATGTCCTTACTTGACGATTTTTCTGGTTATAATCAGATAAAGGTAAAAATGACAGATAAATATAAAACCACTTTTATTACACGTTGGGGCACATTCACTTATGAACGTATGCCTTTTGGATTATCTAATGCAGGTGCCACTTTCCAAAGATCTATGCAAATAGATTTTGACGATTTGATCAACAAAATTATTCAGATTTATCTTAATGGCTTAACTGTATATTAAAAAAACCGATCAGATCATTTTGGTCATCTTAGAAAGGTTCTCATGTGATGCAGGAAATTCAACATTTCTTTAAATCCTTCTAAGTCTATCTTCGACATTCCCAAGGGCAAGCTCCTTGGGCACATTGTCTCTGATTTAGGAATAAGCATAGATCTCGAAAGGATTGTTGCTATCCTAAATCTTCTTGCTCCTACTTCCAAAAAAGAGGTTCAAGCCTTTATGGGTATTATCAACTTTGTCCGTAGGTTTGTTCCTGATTTTGTTGTAATGGTCAAACCAATTCATAATCTTCTTAAGAAAGATCGCTCATTTTCTTGGACTAATGATGTCGAAAATGGTTTCGTAAGGATCAAGAAGGAAGTCAGTTCTGCACCAGTTTTGGCGAAGCCAAATTTTGAGAAAGAATTTATTATATATACCAATGCCACAAAGGAAGCAATTTATGCTATCCTCTTACAATGTGATGACCAATTTAACGAAAAACCAGTAGCTTACATGAGTCTAATATTTTTAGATGATGAATTTAAATATTCTTATATTGAAAAACATGCTTTCGCTCTTGTTAAAGTTGTTGAAATATTTTGCCACTTTATCTTAGGTCAGCAGACATTGGTAAAAGTCCCTTTACATGTTGTCAAGTTTTTGCTCTCACAGACTTATCTTTCAGTGAAGCTTGCACATTGTCTTGCCAAGATCCAGGAGAATGATTTAACTATCATGAATTCTAAAACCATTAAGGGATGTGACTTATCCCTTCACGTATCTCAACATGCAGAAGCAAGTGGAGAAATTGATGAACAAGATAGCTCTCTGTCAACACTATTTTATATTGACAGTCAGATCCTTCCTGTAGCTGGACATCCTTGGTATAAAGATCTGGTGTATTACTTGCAAAACCATAGGTGTCCAAATAACTTAGATACTCATCAAAGGAGAAGGCTTCGTGTTGAATCTTCCAGATATGTCATTTTAGGAGACTTCTTGTTTAGGAGATCCGTCGATGGTATGTTACTTCGTCGTGTGAATAACGAGGAAGCATAAAAAATGTTACAAGAGACCCATGGATCTTCAGATTCAGTTATTCATGTAGGAGGTCAATTTTCTGCTAAAACTACTACTTTTAAAATTATCAGGAAAGGGTACTATTGGAATTCAATTTTTCGTGATTCTTATAATTTTTCAATATCTTGTGACAAGTGCCAGAATTTTGCTAGGAAATAATGTCTTTCTTCCATGCCTTTACAACCTTTCCTCCCTGACTTTCCTTTTTCAAAATGGGGTCTGGAATTTATTGGTCCTATTAATCCTCCATGCTCAGCAGGGCAGGTTTTAATCTTGATAATCAGATATTATTTTACAAAATGGACTGAGGTTGTCCACTTAAGCATTCGCAGGATGAGCAGGTGGTTTCTTTCCTTGAGACTAATATTTTTTCCAGATTTGGTCTTCCTTTGGAAATTATTACCGAAACGGTCCTGATTTTATTTCTTCTAAGATGACTCAATTTTTAGCTAAACTGGGGGTTAAACATTTTACCTCGTCAGCTTATTATCCCCAAGGAAATGGGAAAGCCGAGTATACTAACAAAAATCTGGTTAGAATTATCAAGAGGCTCATTGAAGATAAGCCTTGTCAATGGCACACTCTCGTCACTTACGCCCTTTGGGTAGATCGCACTATCACCAAGGTGAACATTGGTTGCACTCCCTTCCAGCTTGTTTATGGTCAAGAAACCATTCTGCCTACCGAGCTTGAACTTTCTTCTCTAAGGCTGATGCTACATGTTGAAGAATTAAATTCCTCCGATATCTCTCAAAGAATGAATGCACTCTTGGCTTTAGAGGAACAAAGGACGTTTGCCTTGGATAACATTAAGAGAAGACAACAAATTGTTAAAAAATGTTTCAATAAAAGTGCAAAGGATTTCAAATTTAAGGTTAATGAGAAAGTATTACTGTTGGATTCAGCTCATGTTGATAGAAAGTTCCAAAAGTTATGACTAGGTCCTTTTAAGATCGCTTTTGTCCTGGGCGTAAATTCCTATATCCTAAAGGACTTGGAAGAGTGATTGTTTTCATTTAGCACCAACGATTCCCACTTAAAACACTATGTGGAACCAAATTGAAAGTTTAAATGTTGTATGAAATTTTTTCTGTATTATAGTTTGTTTTATTGCTTTGATTTTACTTTGTTGTTATTTCTTTCTATTGTTTTATTCCTTTTATTGACTTTTTTTCTTGTTAGAAATAAAATTTTGGATCAGTTTTTCCACAACGATGCTATTATGCAAGTATTGTTAATCAATAAAAATCAGGTTACACAGCTGTCATGATGTCCTCCCTTGAAGACATCATTAAAATTGTTATCTTCTTCAACTGATGTTAGATAAGATATTCGGTTTTTCATCCCAATTTTTTCTTTCCTTTTCTTCCCTCCGCTCCAAGATTCAAAAAAGCACACCAGAAAATTTTTCTCCTTGAAGCCAAGAATTCTTTCACTATGATTAATCAAATGATTATGCATACAAGGATAAGCCCCCTCATACGTAACACTTTCCATGAGTTATTCCCAAAATCCCAAATCATTTTTCCCCTTAAACCGCTCACTTCCCTCTGTTGCATAATCATTCTGATGTTTATTTCCTTGATCTAATGTTTACCTGGTCTATGAAACCAGACAATCTGAGTTCTTAATCTGTTGGAAACAAATTTCCTTGTGGAGTTGCCAGTTTCTTGATACTTAAAATCACAACGATGAATATTGCTCGCAACTGATTTCCAATCTCTATTATTTATTTATAATAAATAATAATAAACTAGTAGGTTGGACCCCCTTGCAGACTAGTGGCAACATGATGGATGTGTTACACTTATATCTTTGTTTGCTGTTATAATGATGCCAACACAGTCTTCTACAATTGATGATTCATGCATGGTTTTATTCGTTATGGCGACATAAGATGGTTGGTTGAATGTGTTATGGCTAGATGGTTTTGATAGTCACTCACAACTTATGGTAGTACTATGGATAAAATGATTATTTTTTACAGGTGTTATGTTTATGCATTAAACATTGTTGATTATTTTATATATGATTTCATGCAAAAAGATGATATGGGAGCTTAAGAAAAAAGAAAAAAAAAACTATGGACAAGCCCTAAGGTTATATGTGATTGACACAAAAGAAGGATGTATAGACCTTGCTGCTAGACTTATGCGCTTTGATTAAATGTTTATGTGTGAGGCATATATGGTAATGTTATAGCATATGGTTGTTGTTAAATGATTTTGACATGACTTAGGGTGGCGCACTATGTAATAGATATAGCAATGGGATATTTGTTTGAATTAATGGTTGATGGTATCGTGGACTAGCTGGCTTGTACGTTGAATTGAATAGGGATGGATAAGGAAGCGACATGCATTTACTGCACGTCACTCAAACAACCCTCGATCCTGTCACCCTAGCCATACTTGCATTTGTTTTTTCAGCTCTGGTAGTTGGTGATGGTTCACGATTTCTGGTTGTGAAAGGAAAATACAGTGCAACTCTCTCCCTCAAGCAAACTTTTCCAGGTATGGTTCCTTTATTTTCCATCCATGATGGCTCCTCTGTGTTATGAATCGATTTTTGGCTCAGAATTACATGAGGTCTATTTTTTTCTTAAGTTTTCGATTGTGTATCAGTGTTGTGCTTATGGTTTCTTCTGTGAATACTCTAGACTGTTGGCGTTTTAAAGAAAAGAAATGGATTTTCCTGCTGTGTGTAGCCTGTGCATTGGTTTATTGGTTAAAACATGTTTGATCAGCTTGGGGTTTTGGTCTGGTTCTCTGTGGAAAATTATGATTATGGTGTAGCAAGCTCCAAGTTTTGGTGCGTGGGTTTTACAACCAGTCTTGGTGTTAAGTTGTTGTCACTCCTTTTCGTCTCGGTGGTTGTTATGTTTCGTTCTTCCGGGTTGTGATGCAAACTGTTAAGAGTTGCACTTTTCTTGCTTTGTTTTGGCTGAGCCCGAGCTGTCTTTTGTCATGGAATTGCCTTCCCTATCACTGTGGCTGGAAAGCATTGCACAGTCGGGTCGTGGACATCACCCAAAATTTTAAATGGAAGTTCGTTATGTTTTGGTTGGCCACAGGTTGTGTTTGGGCATTCTCTTCACAGTATTTGAAGCGTTTGCTTCCTCTCGTTTTTGTTGGAGGTGGCTGACTGTTATGTTTGGTAACCCTCACTGTCATGATTTTTAAATGTTATGTGTCTATGGTGAATTTGGAAAGGGCACGATCTCTCTGTTTCTTCAAAGACTATTCCTTGATTATCTGTTGTTACTTCTCTGTGATAACTTTTTTTAAAAAAGGGGCATGAGTGATCTGTGTTTTCAAAGACTCTTCCTTGATTGAGCCATCTCTTATTACCTCCCTGCAATAAATTTTTTAAAGGGAACGAGTTATCTGCATCTGTGAGGATTTTTTCATTTGGTCAAGCTATTTTCTCTTACCTCCATTGTTCTGTTAAACCCTAAACACGATCTTGGTCTCAGGTTTAAAAGACACCTGTGTGTACTTGGTTCTGTTTCTTCTCGAGCATGACGTGGTTCTGTTTCTCCTTGGCCAATATTTGGCTTTGTCTTTTCTTGGGAATTTCTTCTAAAGGAAGTCTATGCGTGTTCAGTTTTCAAGAATCTTAGGCTCATAGTTGCATGTTATTGATTAAATGCTATTTTTGATTCAAGACTTGGGTTGATTGTATATATAAACGTTTGTGTGTGATTGAATCGGGGCTCGATTATGAGTTTTAATGCAAATAGATTATGTCAAACAGTGTTGGAAAGACGACAGTTGGAGGTTAACACTAGGCCTATTCTTATTCTATTTTAAGAAATAAATATGGGATGTGGATGTTGGAATCATTGTGCATATTCTATTTTGTTTTAAAAGGAAAAGGGGTTAGCATTGGAACATGAAAGACTGTGGCTCGAAGGGTTATAATTATGGAATTGGCAATGATGTTATTATGATGTTGCATAAATATTGTATAGATGTGAAGGCTACTATAATTGAAGTATTCTGGGCATGTGAATTGTCTTTTATTTGAAGTCAGCAAACATTTTGTCTGTAAATAGGGACAATTAAATGGTTTTGGTTTTTAAAGTGGATGCTTATTGGATTCTGGGTCCGAACAAAGTTATGGTTGTTGTTTGATTTGATTTATTTTTTATGAACAATATCCGTATTAAACCCTCTCATACTATCACTTTTTCGCTCATTATACCCCCTCATGATCCCAATTTCATTTTTACACGCCCTGTTCTATAAACTAAATTAAAAACTCTGTATGGCAATGGAAAAAGATATGACACAAAAATAGGTGGCAACTAATATTTTTGGTATTGATTGCACAGTTAGTTATTTAATGAATTGTTGAGCAATACTCGTGTTTTTATCCCCTGTCATGCTACCACTTTTTCGCTCATTACAATCCCTTCAGATGTGCCATGAACCCTATTCCACCCCCAACTCACTTGGAAATTATTAAATAATTTATTATGGATTGATTTGCATGGGTCTTATGTCAATTTCTGAGCCAAAATTTGTTTCATATAAACAAAATGTCATGTATGGCCTGTTAAGGGATAGATACTAATGAATTGTTGCATACAAGATGAGTTTCTTCAGTAGGGGTAGCCATGGCTGAAATAATAGAGGAAGAGGTAAATGGAATAGAGGGCCTAGAAGGCCTAGATTCTCAATTCATTTTGATGTTGACCCCCAGGATTTAAACCAACTGTTTCAATATGGGTTCTTCAATTGGATTGGGCAAGGGATAGTTCAACCCCGACCAGAGAGATCTCCCTTCCAACCTCAAAATATCCCTGGTATTCTTGTGCCTCCTCATGTATCCATGCAAACAGAAGTTCCTGAAAGTGATGGATGGAAGGAGATTGTCAATTTGACAGTCTCTCACCATCATGGCTGGCCCAATTTTTCATTGCCTCCTCCACCTGTAAATCCTAATGTTCAAATTGCCCCTGTGCATCCACTTGTTCAATCCTCTCATGCTAGCAAAAGGCTTAAGACTGATGTCCCCCATGTGCAAGACAAAGGTAAAGCTGTTGTTGCCTCCCCTTCATCTCCTTCAAATGACTCATCAAAATCAGTGTCCTCCCATATGCATCTGAATATAAGATGATTGTTCCCATGTTATTAGTGGGATTAAGCCTCAAGGTTCGAATCAACCAAAGACTACTTCTAGGAAGTCCAACGGGGACAATAGTGATAGAAGAAAGATTGCCTCTCAAAGTGGCAAATATGGATTTTAATTTATGTGTTTATGATTGAGTTGTTGAAGACAATGGTCTGCATAAAGTTTTGGACAACAAACTAATTTTTTTGGGATAGTGTGGTTATTTACATGTTTTGGATATGATTTGAATTATTTTTGATATTTAATATTCAAATTTTGGAAATATTTATGGGAGCTACAAGGTGGCATGTCTTTAAATGATTATCTAATTGTGTTTATTTTTGTAAAGAATAAAAGAAGGGAGTCACAAGGAGTCCCAACTACTTATTTATTATTAAATAAATACCCTTAACTATTATTATTATTATTACTTCCCCTAAACTAAAATTAGTTAAGTTTAATCAACTTAACTAAAGAAAATAGTTGAACTACTTCAACTTATTTGGAATGCATAAAAGCCAAATGAGAAGGAAGAACATGTGGACAATATAAGGAGAAAGCAATACAAAGGTTTTCTCTTTTGTTTTCATGAGATAGTTTCAGATTTTATTCATTCTTGAGTTCATTAAAGGCCTAATTCTCTTTTTGACAACCGGGTCCTATTGTAGACAACAAGGTTCAAAGATTAACCATATCATTCATATGCTTGTTTCAGAGGTGTTGATCTATCTTTGATAGTCTGTGTATAGTTGTCTATTTATGGATTAAGTTTCATAACTGATAAAGGATATTGTGTAGAGTCCAATTGGCAACAGTTTGTGGCAAGTTGATCCAGATTATAAAGTTCAGTTTTTACTTCTTGTCAAAGTCCTTTTGTATGGTTTTCATCGGGGATTTCTAAATTAGACTTTGGTCCATGCCCTCACAAGGATTTTGTAAAGAGAAAGATACTTTGATTTCTTGGAATGAAATAAACAAGATTGCTATTCTGTCTCTTTTGTGTGCATCTGTGACTTGGTTACTTTTGCTTTTTGATTTTCACATTACTTTCTGTAATCTGTATATTTTTCAGAAAAAAATATATAAAAATTATATGTTATTTTGCAACATTCTTTTCATAAAAAAATCATCCTAAACACTTGTAATTAATACTTATGGATTGGGAAAATACTTTTGAGGCTATACAACATAGGGTGATATTCTGGACTATCTTGTCTTAGCCAGGCAAGATTAAAAAATTCTTGAGTAAGATAAATCATATCTTTTCCTGAACAACTTTGAAACGAAATTAGGATTGTCCATCCTGTGATGATCAACGAAAATGAGTCAAAGCTGGAATAGTTCGAGGCACAATACTGATTGTCCATTCAATGACGATCAACAGTGGAAAATGAAGGTAGAAAAAGGTCTGATCGCTTATGGGAAGTTAAGCAATTGATGATGTTAGTGCTTAGCCATAGTGCATGGACACATGATGAAAGTTAAAGGAGCCAACATCTAGAGATTTGACATATGGTTATATCGTTGCTCTAGTCAAATGTCAAAGGAGATCAAAAGTAGAGTTTTAGCTCGGGGTTTCAAACTAGGTCATAAGAGAGATTTAGCACCTGGGTTGAGCACTAAAAGTTCTGGTGCGAAATAGAGGAATCTGACACTCTATTTATAGGTGGATTTTAGGCTTGTGCATAAATTAATTGAGTGCAACCGAGAACATTGTTTCCAACATAATTTTAGTTTAGAATTTTGTACCTATGGGGTTTAAGGCCGAGAGGTCATCATTTGTGGTATTAGAGAAGGAAATTTAATTTTCCTGTGTAGTGGAAATATGCAACAGAAGATTGCAACCGACATAGGATTGAGTTGATCTAGAGGGAGCATGTACAAAAGAGTGCATGAGAAAATTATAGAGACATTGTGACAAGGAGTTTCCTATTCAAATGCAATGAATGTGGAAGACAAGATCATGAATAGATCTTGCAGGTAATGGTTGATATCTTATAATTAATTCTGCTTATGAGAAATTGTGAATGCAGGTAGCAAATAAGGAACTGATAGCAACATTATAGCTAGAGGAGTTGTGGTAGAGAGCATGTGGAGATCTTAGAGGATAAAGAAAATCTTGTGGCATAACTTTGCAACAAAGGATGTTGTAAACATTTCCAACTGAAGATTCGAAGTGTATAGGACAATTGAATTTCTCAAGGAAAGTGAGCAAGAGTACAGAAGCCATAGAGGAGAAGAGAAGCTCAGGAGGTTCTAGGAGACATAACTAGAAGAATACCAAGAGGTCAAGCTCAGGAAGAAGCCTGAGTTAGTATTGGGTAGAAGATGAGGAGATTTTATATAGGGGCTTGATGTAGCTCATAGTGAACAAGGTGAAGTTCACAAAATAGGAGGTGAAAATGGCTACTAATGGTCATTCTAAAGGTTCAGACAGAAGCCACCACAGAGGAAAGGAATATGCCAAAGCCAATGAAATAAGGAGAATGAATCAAGAGGAGATTGAAAGAGAAATTAATGAGTTAAGAGTATAAATCACTTACATGAAACAATTGCTACAAAGGAACATTGAGGAAAACCATAGACAAGGATGGAGTTTAAAGAAGAAATTCAAGTGGCATGTTATGCAATTGTTTGCAAGGAAGCTGAGGAAAAGCTTGAGGATATTGAAGCACAAGCTGAGTGTTTGGATGAAGAAGGAAGATAAAATCATAGGAGCCGAGTTCAGACAGAGGTCACCGACAAAGGAAAAAGTTTACTTATGTGAACTAGAGCAAGGATTATTCCTTGATGAAGAGAATGAGGAAGAAGAGAGGCATGTTGAGAGTCTCAAAAACTACTTGGAAAGTTCAGATCAGCATGAGGTTAGCAAACCTTATATTTTTTAATCAGACATTTTGTGTATGTTTGCAGGTGCCAGAGAAAGTGAAGGCAGAAAAATTCAAAATTCTATCATAGATAAGGAGTAGACAACATTGTCTTGTGAGGGTGATCAACACCTAGATCACTTTTTATCAAGTGATGCATATATGGAAGAGCAGTTGCAAGAGTCCGTTGTTGCAGTGAAAAAAGAAGAGTTGGAAGGACAACACTCAAATATAATGTTCACATATTTTGATGAAGAGCTAAGGATGTTGGACTCGTTGATCAATCCAATGATTGATAACCAGGAATACATGATAGTTGCAAGCTCAAAATTGAAAGGAATACTCGAGGCATCAACTAAAGAAGAAGATATTTTTTCTTTTCAAACAAATTGTTTGTTTGAACATGGAAAGAATGCATAGTTTTCCAAGGGAGATGAAGATTAGACTAAGATTCCCGAAGATATAAATCAAAATCAGTTTCCCAAAGATAATTTGAATATCTCAAACACTTTTAGATGGAGATATGGAGAAGAAGAAATGCAACAACCAACCAGTGAACAAAAACAAGTTTGTAGTAAAGCAAGAAGACAGATTGGACATAGAGATTGAGAAGATGAGGATGTTGATGGTGACAATGTCTCAAAGAAGGCATACTGAAACAAACAAGACAATCATGAACAAAGTAAATTCGATTTTACAGGTTTGCATCAACAAAACCAATGGAAGGTTGTAGACAACAAAAATGTGGCAACATGATAGCACAACAAGAAAACAACAACATAAAGTTTGGGATTCAAGAGGACTTCCACATATGAAGACTCATGATCAAGAGATCATGAAACATTTTAACCCCGGGAGTTTGATGCAGGAGAATGTTTCCTCCTAAGGTAACCTTGTTGACTAGGCCTACGAGGTCTTTTGATTTGACATGGGAGTGGATTCCCTAAGCATGCATTATTGTAATTTCTATGTTTAATTGAATTCTAGAAGTCTTGTATGAGATGAGGGTTTGTTAGGTTGAGATTATTTGTAATTAAATCTGCCTTGGTTTAGCATATTTCGAGAAGTTGTATGAGATGGTTGAGGATATTGTGGATCTGAGAGATCCTATAGATTTATAGCATATTTTAGGGAGAGTGTTTAGGGTCTAAAACTAATTGAATAGTTCAGGAATTTCCTTTATATTTTGTAAGCCTTCTGGCATGAGGGGTGGCCAATTGAGTGTGTAAAATGCCATCAAAGGGGTGAGGCCTTCTGTAAATTCTATGTACAATATATAATAGAACCACT
>ML852895.1:0-21990 GCA_009831015.1 Picea engelmannii | reverse complement strand
TGGAAACACCTCCCTTCAACTAGACTCGGGTATTCCACTTCATTTGAGTGATGTATTGTTTGTACTGGGAATGAGAAGGAACCTTGTCTCTATTTCAACCTTAGAGGACAAAGGCTACAAGATTTCCTTCTACGATGGAAAATTTATTGCATGGAACAAGAACTCTAGTATGGATTCAATCAATGTAATTGGTGTTCGAGAAGACAGCTTGTACAATTTGACAATTCATCCAGTTCAGGCACTTGTACACGATTCTATCTATTTGAGTGAGTTTTGGCACAAAAGACTTGTTCACTTACATTACATATCTCTTCCCTATCTAGGGAAGATGGTGACTGGACTTCCACCACTCTGTGTTGAGCATGATGGCGTTTGTAGAGGTTGTTCTCTTGGAAAGAATGCCAAGGGGATGTTTTCCAGTAGTGACAACAAATCCAAAGGAGTCTTGTATCTAATACATTCAAATTTGTGTGGACCTATGACAGTTTCTTCCTTGAGTGGATACCTTTACTATGTGATATTCATTGGTGATTACTCAAGGAAGGCATGGATTTACTTCTTGAAATCCAAGGAGTCGGCATAATTCTTTCACAGATTCCAAGAATTTAAAGCTCAGATTGAGAACCTAACCGAAAGGAAGATAAATACCTTGAGATCATATAATGGAGGAGAATATACCTCCAAGTGTTTCATTGATTTATGCATTGAGGTGGGGATCAAGAGGTACTAAAATGTTCCTTACAACCCTCGATAGAATGGAGTTGCAGAAAGGAAGAACATGTCCATTGTGGAAGCAACCAAGGCAATGATCCATGATCAAAGTTTACTGATGTTTCTTCGGGAAGAAGCATCCATGACTGCAGTATATGTGTAGAACATAAGTCCTCACATGATTTTGAAGAACATGACTCCCAAAGAGGCCTTCACCAGAGTTAAGCTTAAAGTAGGACACTTCGGGATATTTGGATGTCCAGTCTACATTCACGTACCCAAGGAGAAAATATCAAAACTAGAACCCTCTGGTAGGAAGGGAACATTTGTTGGGTACAATGAATCATCAAAGGCATATCGGAGGAAGTTGCCTTCAGAAAATAGAGAAGGTCTGACATAGAGACTGACAGTGAGAGAGAGGAAGAGATGGTGTCTTCCCCACCTCACACCCTAGTGGTACAGAGAGATCTTGACAAGCCAGTAGAGACTATTGAGCATGTTGATCATGTTGATCCTATTGAGCCAGTACAACCTATTGATGTTCCTAGAGAGATTACAGTGGGTCAGAAAAGACCTGCCTGGGCTCGCTAGACCTTGCAGGAGGAAAAGGGACATGCAGCTCCTTGTGGTACTTTCAGAGAAAGTAAGAGACCCCAAAGATTATCAAGTTATATAGCAGCCATGAGCCACATCATTGATTCTGAGCCTTCCAGTTATGAGGAGGCATCTAGTTAGCTAGTATGGAAGGAAGCCATGATGGAGGAGTACCAATACATCATGAAGAATGATGTGTGGGACATTGTTCCAAGGCCCAAAGGGAAGTCTGTGGTGACTTCCAAGTGGATTTATAAGATAAAACATGCAACTGATGGGAGCATTGATAAACACAAAGCGAGATTTGTGGCTAGATGATTCTCTCAGGTGGAGGGAATAGATTATGAGGAGACTTTTTCTCCTGTTGCTCGATATACCTCCATTCGAACGATTATTGCATTTGATTTAGCCTTGGGTTGGAGACTACATCAGATGGATGTGAAGACAACCTTTCTCAATGGCTAGATTGAGGACGAGGTGCATATTGAGCAGCCAGATGGCTTTGCAATTCATGGGAAGGAGTCCCATGTGTGGAGGTTGAAGAAATCTCTATATGGACTCAAGCAAGCCCCTCGTGCTTGGTATGTGAGGATTGATGGATATATGATGAGTTTGGGTTTCAGAAAGAGTGTTGTTCATGCCAACCTATACTACAAATTTGACAATCGGGAATCCTTGATTCTGATCCTATACATTGACGACTTATTCCTCATCGGAGCAGAGCATCTCATTACTTGGTTCAAGCATGAGTTGGCTTCTGAATTTGAGAAGAAGGATCTCGGATTGATGCATTACTTCTTGGGACTTGAAGTATGGCAGATAACTAATGACATCCTCCTAAGTCAAGGGAAGTACACAGTTGAGATCTTGAGGAGATTTGGCATGAAAAAATGTAAGTCCATGACCACACCGATGGTGGTGAATCTGAAGAAGTTGAGTGAGTCTTCTTCCGATTCAGACTTGATTAATCCGACTATGTACCAACAACTGATTGGATCAATGATGTATCTGGTTAATACCAAACCTGATATTTTTTATGCAGTGAATGCACTTAGCCAGTTCATGAGTCAGCCGAGACAGATACATTGGGTTACTGTGAAGCATGTGTTGAGATACTTACGAGGAACAATTGGACATGGCCTCATATATGCTTCTAGTATTGACATGAGATTGTAGGAATGTGTCGATTCAAATTAGGAAGGAAGCACAATTGACAGAAAGAGCACCTCTGGATGTTTCTTCAGCCTAGGATCTGCCATGGTTTCCCGGTGCAGTAGGAAACAAACTTATGTGGCCCTAAGTACCGCAGAAGAAGAGTACATTGCAATATGTATGACAATACGCGAAGCAGTGTGGCTTTGAAAACTCCTTGTGGGATTGTTTGGCTAGATGTTGGATTCCACTGTGTAACATTGTGACAACCACAGTTGTGTGAAGCTCTCAGAGAATCCAATATCTCATGACAATACCAAACACGTTGAGATCAAGTATCATTATATTCATGATATTTTGCAACGGAAGATAGTTCGAGTGGAATACCTTCCAACCAATGAGCAGATCATAGATGTTCTCACCAAGCCCCTTGCCAAGTCAAAGTTCATGTATTTTCATGATAAACTTGGCATGACAGAGAATGTCCCTCTTGCTGAGAGGGAGTGTTGATGATTGCAGCTTCGTGAGACATTCTTCAAGTGTTCTCCCTAAAGAAGTGGGTTGGGTCAACCTATTCCTTCTCCCTATCTTCTCCCCAATGGCTGAGTTGGGTTGACCTTAGACTCATATTCTCCTCAGTTGTGCTGGCATGGGTTGACCTAAGACGTGTCTTCTCCCTAGGTGGATGGGTTGGGTTGATCTGTGGGGATGCTCATGATCTTCTCCCCATATCGGGTTGGGTTGAACGCTCCTCTGAGACTAGGTTGAGCATGACACTTGTCAGAGGAGTGACAAGTTGTCATGGGAGGGCACCCAACGTCCCATGGGAGCAAACCAAATAGACATGTCACTTGGGTGTTGACTAAGTGGACACATCATGAGGGAGCATCCCTTGACGATGATGATGACTTTCTCTAGTGGGTCGTAGCCGCTAGAAGAGATGAGTATGTTCACATTAGGTGCAACCATGTGTGACATATTGATGCAACCTTTCACTATGATGACTAGAGACAAGAAGAAGTCCAACGTCTTGTGCAAAGACCCATCAAAATCCCAACATATTATGTAGAAGACCTAATCTGTTGAAGTCGGTCTGGATGAAGAGACACATTTTGGAAAGGAAATAGTTCTCATTGGAATTGTATAAATAGAGAGAACTATCTCTCGTTGTTGAAATTAGTGTAGATGCAAGTTCCATTCTCGGGGAGGATGGCATAAGACCCTAGCTGAGATCTAGGGCCCCAAGTACACTCCTAGGGTTCTTGGTTCTGGACCAAGTAGTTAAATTCATGGAAAAAGACCCTAGTGAGGGCCCCCAATGTATTTTTGGGTTTCTTGGTCAAGGACCAATCAGTAAGTCCCTAGATGTGTTCTAGGGCCCTTGGATGTGTTCCAGGGAATCCTTGCTCGGTGCTTGGATTGATCCTTGAATGTGTTCCTTGGTGGTTGATGATGTAAGTCCTTAGATGTGTTCTAGGGCCCCTGGATGTGTTCCAGAGAATCCTTGCTTAAACACTTGGGTTGATCCTTGGTCTTGTAACTTGGTGGATGAAAGACCCTAGATGTGTTCTAGGGCCCCCAGATGTGTTATGGGGTATCCTGGTCTATGACCAAGTGGTTTTTGGTTGTGTACCAAGATGTTATGATATGTGATATTCTTCTTCTCTCCATGGATGGTCCATGAGACCTAGGAGCAACTAGAAGATGGACATGACCACATCATCGGTTTCTCCTCTTATGCAGGGATGATAAAAGCTTATAAGTTATCATGAGACATATGTGGACATTTTTCCATTGAAGAAGACCCCCTTGACTTTGTCTTGTAGCCTCCCCTTGCTTGATTCTCATTCTCCATCTTGCTTGATGTTGTGTTGGTCTTGTATAAGTCACTTTGACTTATTTGACTTTATAATTAATATTTTTATTAATTAAATATTAAATATTAATTATTTTAATTTTTAGTTTTTTAATTAAACCTAATCCTAACACTTCCCAAAACTATAAAAAGGAACCTACCCCTCTCTCATTCTTACATTCACGTGCTCTCCTCTCATGGTTTGATTTTTTGTGGCTACTTCAGCTTGGTTCTTGTCTTGGGTACAACCTCCTTGGTGGACTCTCTCTTTCTGATTTGAGGTGCGACCTCTTAGGCTTCTTCTTGTTTGTTGGCTGGGAGTTTCATTTTTGGTGTATGGCTCCCCTTTGATGATTGATGGTGCCACCAATCCTTCTCTCTTGTTGTGTGAAAGTGGGTGGACCTTCCTCTTGTTGTTTGAGGGTGTCACAAGCTTCCCTTGGCCCTCTTCAAGCTGATGTTGGCTGCTTCAAGGTTGTCGTTGCCTCCTAGGAAGACATTGGCTCTTCTTCCTTTTGTTGTTGATGTTCTCTCTTGTTGTCCCCGATATTTACTGGCCACTACTTTTGTCTATCAGATTTAGTTGTGAGGGTTTGAAAAACCCTTTGTTTTTGTAACACTACAGTCCATATTGGACAGCCTTTAGTTTGAGCCTATGTTGTTGTCTTTGGGTTTTTATATCATCCCTACTCTTGTTGATTATCCCTGAGTTCTTCTTGGCAAATTGTTCACTTAAGATCATGATGAGATCAAACCCTTGAGGGTTTGATCCATGACCTTCAAATCTTTTCTGAGCATAAAAATAGGTCAGATACACATCATGTACTTCTATCATTTGTTTTTGCTAAGGTGAGTTCAAATTTTACTGTGCTAATATTTACATATGCTTTGAGTTCAAGTTAATGTTTCTTTTATGTTCATGATCAGTCCTAGTTAAAGTTTGTTCTCCTTAGCATGTTTAGATTTGTATTTTTAGTATTTCATCTACTTCAGAATTTTGTTTTAAGTGTTGATATGTATGTACAGTAGTGGTCAAATTTAAAATTTATCATTGTTTTCTCTTTTCTCTAAAAATCTATCATGGTATCAGAGCTTAGGGCGTGAAAAGAGCTCAATAAGTGGCAGACTTTTGAGCCTGCGTAGATCCATGTTTTAGGGCTTGTTTTGTAGATCAACAGTAAGGTTATTACATAATCAGATCTTGAAATCAACATGGCTTCATCTTCAGTCAAAGCAAAAGATAGGCTTGAAGGGGCCTCCAACTTCAATGCTTAGAAGGCTAGGGCGTTTAATATACTAGAAGAGGGTGACTTGGATGAGTTGGTTACCAGGGTGATAGAAGAACCCACTTCAAATACAGGTAGGGAAGCATATAAGAAGAGGTAGGCCAAAGCTAAGAGAATCATATTTGACCTGGTTAAGGACAACATGATGCCCCTCATTGGTCATCTAAGAACAACAAATGAATGCTTTGATGCCCTAGCAAATCTATATGAAAAGAAGGCTCCAACTCATAAGAGGATATTGAAGAAACAACTATGTACATTAAAGATGGGGAAGGACGAAACTATCTCTACCTTATTTTCCATTGCTCAAACAAGAGATCAACTTACAACAATTGGAATTGCAGTGGATGATGATGACCTTCTACAAACTAGAGTTAATGACCTCCTTGACTCATGGGAGACATTTCTCTCTTCGGTCAATGGAAGAGAAGTTCAACCTAACTTCGAGAGATTATGGCATGATTTCTCGGAAGAAGAGGGTAGACTCAAAAGCATGAATGATCCCTCAATGATAAGAGACTGTGCTCTTTCAGTCAAAGCCAAGATATGGAAGAAGTTTCCTTAGCACAAAGGCAAAGGTAAGAAACCCCAAGGTAAGCAATCTCACTTCCACTCTCATTTATCTAAAATAAGATGCTTTAACTGTAAAAGGCTAGGTCATTATGCAAAATACTACAGGAACCCTCCTTCACAACAGAAGGAGAGAGGCAGGTTTCATTCTTCAATTGCAACCGAGGAAGTACAACCTCAAAGAAGAAGAACTAGGGCAATGACTAAAGAGAAAGAACAATGTCAAGAATGTTATCTTATCTCAACCCTCTCTGACACTGTAACCAAGTCAGAAGATGTTTGGTTAGTGGATAGCGGGGCCTCCAAACACATGATAGGCTTCAGACAGAATCTTGTAAATTATCGGGATAAGAAGCTCATTGTGAAGTTATAATTGGGTGATGATGGCACCTATGACATCAAAGGGTTTGGATAAACATTTTTTCAGATTTAGACAGGTAATGTATTTCATATCGATGAAATTCTTTATATTCCTGGATTAAAGAAAAATCTCATCTCAATTCCAGTGCTAGAAAGAAAAGGGTACTCAGTAGCTTTCTCCAAAGGGAAGGCTCTCATGTGGCCCTCAAATGGGAGTTTGAGCTCAGCCATGACAATCGGAACTCAAGAGAGTGGACTTTACAAAATCATTGGTCAAGGTGTTCAAGCATTAGCTCATGAGATGATAAACCCTTGCGAGCTATGGCATAGAAGGCTTGGGCATTTCAACTACAATGTTCTCCCAGGTTTGCAAAAGATGGTAACAAGTATGCTAGTTTTTTCATTTGAGCATGATAGTGCTTGTATAGGCTATGCTCTCGGTAAAAATACAAAGAAAGCTTACCCTCATAGTAATAGAAAAACTAATGGCATTTTAGATCTTATTCATTTTGATATTTTTGGACCTGTGACTGCTCCGTCAATGAATGGTTGTCTTTATTATATCATTTTTATTGATGATTGTTCTCATAAAACTTGGATTTATTTTTTGAAAACTAAAGATGAATCTTTCAGTAAATTCCAGGATTTTAAGAATCTTGTTGAGAATCAGATAGGTAAGCACATTCATGTTTTCAAAACAGACAATGGAAAATAATTTGACTCCCACAAGTATGATGATCTTTGTTGGTCTTCAGGGATTAAGAGGGAGTTGATTGTGCCTTATAATCCCCAGAAGAATGGGGTTGCAAAAAGAAAGAACACAACGATTTGTGAAGCAACCAGATCCATGATGTATGATCACAATCTACCATTGTCTCTTTGGGCCGAAGTTGCAAGCATTGCAGTCTACATTTAGAACAACTGTCCTCACAAATCCCTCGAAGATAAAACTACAGAAGAAGTCTTCACCAGTAAGAAGCCTCCAATTGACCATTTGAGAATATTTGGCAGTCCAGTCTACATTCATATACCTAAAGAAAAGAGGACTAAGTTAGGACCCTCTGGAAAGAAAGGAACTTTTGTGGGATACAGTGAGACCCCAAAATCATATCAAATTTATGTACCAGGGAAAAATTTCATTAAGGTCAATAGAGACGTGACTTTTCATGAGGAATCAGTGTTTTTTATTCCAGAGAACTTCCATGTGATACATAGGAGCAGGAAGCTCCATCCTCGGAACCTTCAGATCCACCACTACCAAATGAGCAGAGGGAGGAGACCATAGAGCCTTCAGTGGATCCCATATGGGATTTTGTGGAGTTTCCCTTAGAGAAACCTCATGTTAAAAGGAAGTCATCTTGGTGCCGGGAAATTTTAAAGGAAGCAGAAAAGCATGTATCACCTAAAGGTACCTTCAGAGAAAACAAGAAACCAGATAAGTACTTTGGCCTGATAGCGCAGTTGAATCTTGTCATTGACTCAGAACCTTCCACTTTTGAAGAGGCCTCCAAACATAAAGTGTGGAAGGATGCCATGATAGAAGAGTACAAATCAATATTAAAGACTGATGTATGGGAAGTGGTCCCAAGACCTCATGATAAATCAGTGGTAACCTCTAAATGGATTTACAAAATAAAGCATGCAATTGATGGCAGTGTTGAAAAATTCAAAGCTATATTTGTGGTTCTTGGATTCTCTCATAAAGAAGGAATTGACTATGATGAGATCTTTGCATCCATTGCGAGGTGTACTTCCATCAAAATCATTATCTCTCTTGCTTCAGTTTTTTATTGGAAACTTCACCAAATGGATGTTAAGACTGCCTTTCTCAATGGTGAAGTTGAGCAAGAAGTTTATATTGAGTAGCCTGAGGGTTTTGTGATCCATGAGAAAGAATCCCATGGCTGCAAACTCAAGAAAGCCTTGTATGGTTTGAAACAAGCTCCGAGATCTTGGTATGGAAGAACTGACAGTTTCATACAGAGTCTTGGATTCTCCAAGAGTATAGCAGATCTTAATCTTTATATAAATATTGTGAAGAATCATCCTGTTATCTTGGTTTTATATGTGGATGATATGTTCCTTATTGGAGAGGAACATCTTATAGCTCAAACTAAGAGGGAGTTATCAACAAAATTTGAAATGAAAGACTTGGGTCTTATGCATTACTTCCTTGGCTTAATGGTGTGGCAAAAATCGGGTGAGATCTTTCTCTCAAAAAGCAAGTATGCAGTTGATGTGCTTCATAGATTTGGCATGATGGATTGTAAGTCCATGACCACAATTATGATTTTTAACCTGAAGAAGTTACATGATCAAGCTAAGGGCTCAAATCCAGAAGACCCCACCATATATCGTCAGATCATTGGGTCCTTGATGTATCTGGTACATACTAGAATGGGCATTTGTTATGCAGTGAATGCTCTCCACCAGTTCATGTGTGAACCAAAACATATTCATATGGTTGTTGTTAATCATGTTCCTAGATATGTCCAAGGAACTATAGCCTATGGGCTCAAATACACTTCCACTGGAGGGGTAATGCTTCATGGTATTACAGATTCATATTGGATGGGCAGTACAGTGGACCGAAAGAGTACTTTCGGATATTGTTTTAGTTTGGGTTCAGCTATGATCTCCTAGCCCAGCAGGAAACAATGATCCATAGCCCAAAGCACTGCAGAGGAAGAATACATTGTTGCAAGTGTTGCTAGTAGAGAAGCAGTGTGGCTCAGAAAGTTACTCTCAGATTTGTTCAGTGTTGAGTTGGAACCCATAGTAATCCATTGTGATAACCATAGTTGTATAAATCTCTCTGTGAATCTAGTGTTTCATGACAGATCGAAACACATTGAGATGAGATATCACTATGTTCAAAACATGGTTAGTAAGAACATTCTCAGTATTCAGTATGTTCTGACGATGAAACAAACCGTAGATATTTTGACCAAGCCTTTGTATTTAAAAAAGTTTGTGTACTTTCAAGACAAGCTTGGTGTTGCTGAGAATTATTCTCTTGATGAGAGGGAGTGTTGAAATTAGTATAGATGTAAGAGCCATTCTCCGGGAGGATGGATTAAGACCCTAGCTGATATCTAAGGCCCCCAGTACACTCCTGGTGTTCTTGGTTTGGGACCAAATAGTTATAGCATGGGAAAAAGACCCTAGTGAGGGCCCCCAGTGTATTTCTGGGGTTCTTGGTCAAGGACCAAGAAGTAAGTCCCTAGATGTGTTCTAGGGCCCCTGGATGTGTTCCATGGAATCCTTGCTCCGTGCTTGGATTGATCCTTGGATGTGTTCCTTGGTGGTTGATGATGTAAGTCCCTAGATGTGTTCTAGGGCCCCTGGATGTGTTCCAAGGAATCCTTTCTTAAACTCTTGGGTTGATCCTTGGTATTGTACCTTGGTGGATGAAAGACCCTAGATGTGTTCTAGGGCCCCCATATGTGTTCTGGGGTATCCTGGTCTATGACCAGGTGGTTCTTGGTTGTGTACCAAGATGTCATGATGTGTGATCTTCTTCTTCTCTCCTGAGATGGTCCATGAGACCTAGGAGCACCTAGAAGATGGACATGACCACATCATTGGTTTCTCCTCTTATGGGGATGATAAAATATTATAAGTTATCATGAGACATATGTGGACAGTTTTCCATTGAAGAAGACCCCCTTGAATTTGTCTTGTAGCGTCCCATTTCTTGATTCTCATTCTCCTTCTTGCTTGATGTTGTGTTGGTCTTCCATAAGTCACTTTGACTTATTTGACTTTATAATTAATATTTTTATTAATTAAAATATTAATTATTAATTATTTTTATTTTTATTTTTTTAATTAAACCTAATCATAATGCTTCCCAAAACTATAAAAAGGAACCTACCCCTCTATCATTCTTACATTCACTTGCTCTCCTCTCATGGTATGATTTTCTGCAGCTACTTCAGCTTGGTTCTTGTCTTGGGTACGACCTCCTTGGTGGACTCTCTCTTTCTGATTTGAGGTGCGACCTCTTAGGCTTCTTCTTGTTTGTTGGCTGGGAGTTTCATTTCTGGTGTATGGMTCCCCTTTTATGAGTGATGGTGCCACTGATCCTTCTCTCTTGTTGTGTGAAAGTGGGTGGACCTTCCTCTTGTTGTTTGAGGGTGTCGGGGCCTTCCCTTGGCCCTCTTCAAGCYAATGTTGGTTGCTTCAAGGTTTTTGTTACCTCCTAGGCAGCCCTTGGCTCCTCTTCCTTTTGTTGTTGATGTTCTCTCTTGTTGTCCTTGATATTTACTACCCACTACTTTTGTCTATCAGATTTAGTTGTGAGGGTTTGAAAAAACCTTTGTTGTTGTAACACTACAGTCCATATTGGACAAMCTTTAGTTTGAGCCTATGTTGTTGTCTTTGGGAKTTTGTATCAACCCTACTCTTGTTGATTATGCCTGGGTTCTTCTTGGAAAACTGTTCACTTAAGATCATGATGAGAGCAAACCCTTGAGGGTTTGATCCATGACCTTCAAAGATTTTATGAGCATAAAAAGAGGACAACTACACATCAGGTACTTCTATCTTTTGGTTTTGCTAAGGTAAGTTTAGATTTTATTGTGCTAATCTTTACATCTGCTGTGAGTTCAAGTTAATGTTTCTTTTATATTCATGATCAGTCCTAGTTAAAGTATGTTCTCCTTAGCATGTTCAGATTTGTATTTCCAGTATTTCATCTACTTCCTAATTTTGTTTTAAGTGTTGATGTATATGTACAGTAGTGATCAAATTTAAAATTTATTATTGTTTTCTCTTTTCCCTAAAAATATAACACTCATTTTTTCATAACACACTTGGATCACTTTCTCTCTCTTGTGTACCACTAGCCTCTTGGGATTCTAGCACACTTCTTCTTGGTGATTGGATTTTCTCTTGGACTATCTATTATCTAGTGAAAGGTTGTTGTTGGGTTTTTCTCCCTTGTGAAGAAGGGTTTCCCAGGATATCTCTTATGTATTTTTTGCATGGTTATCTTCTTGTGATCTTGGATAATTATATGATGCAATTAATGCTTAGGGTTTATGCTTCATGATATTTATGCTATGAAAAATTGAATAGAATGTTAACAAGTTGATCAAGCATAAAATTCAACAAAGGTAAAGGATGGATGGGAAGTGCATGATGCCTACACCTTCCAACTCAAAGGAGAGTGAAATCAAATGCAGAGGGGAATGGAAAGATGGAATGGAGGAAGGCATGTAGGGAAGAATGGAAGCATGGGGTAGAGTGGGAGTTTGAAAGGAGTGAGGAATACCCCCACCCTCCACCCTAATAAAAGGAATGTGGAGCAGAGGAAAGTGAGGGGTGGAGGATGGGTTATCAATTGCCTTGATGTAACTGTATAATGACTTGGGGTTAGAGGATAGGTTCTCCACTATTCAGCCTAAACCCACAAAAATGAACCTAAGTCATGTGGGGGCCAAGGGTGGACTCTTTACAATCCCAACTCAAGCCCACCCCCAAAATTTTATTGCATACTTAAAAGTGGGAAATAGACTCAAGAAAAGAAAGGGAAATAGAGGGAAAATGCAAAAGAAACCGACATTAAGGGAGAAGGGAAAAAGGGATAAAAACCCACAAAATTATAGCATTACCCAACCTCACTCCATCAAGAGACAAACTTATGAAATAGGTGGAAGGTCGAAGGCCATTGTCTCAAAGACCATTTTTCCCATTCAACCTTATTGATAAGAAAATATGTGGACAACTTGAGCCAAATAATGCTACCTTGAATTCACTCACCCTCTTCATGCTCACGTTCATGATAAAATACATTTTTCCACTTCTACATTGTTTTGTGGTAGGAGACCAAATGCATATAGTACAATTTTGGTCACCAAAATATTTGTTGGAAACTATGAAGACCAATTCTTGAGATGGACGATCTTGACCAAGGTAAAGACCACATTGTGATAGAGTACATCAATGCCTTTCATACCCTGTGTACAAAATTAGTTATTTGGGATTCTGAGCAACACTTGATTTTAGAATACCACAACATCCTACACATATACATCCAAATAGAGATGGAGTTTCTAGACATCTCTTCAGTAGGAACTAGTTACCATTATGTTGTCAAGATTGAGAAAACATTTTGGCACAAGGGTAAGAAAGAGTTTGCGACCATAAATCACCCACAACACAAGAAGTGTGAAGGCAATGCTAACTATCAAAACAAAGGATAGAGCAAATATAGCCAAACTCAAGACAAATTGTCAAAGACACATGCAAGCAATAAGAATGGGAAATCGAAGGTCACACGAAAGTGGTGTCACCACTATAAAATCCCTTGGCACAACAATGACAAATGTTGCACTAGAGAGTTGTTATTGGCTTAGTTAAAATCCTCGGACTTAGATTCAACCCTATTTCCAAGAGATTCCACGAATAGGTGAAAATGGATCATTGAGGTAGCACCTAGTGTTACTATTGCCATAAAAAAGGTCCAACTAGCGGAACTCGAGGAGCCTAACAAAAGTGAACACCTCTTCTACACAAAGATGTGGGTGACAAGGACACCATTGCATTTCATTGTTGACAAGGGAAACTAGAAGAACATGATCTTAATGTAAGTCATCAAGAAGATAATGTTGCCAACAACGTCACAACCCTAACCACACACAACCATACATGTAGAGATGTCATGGTGTTTATCGGTCTAGACACAACTAGCTATTTGACAAGAACCCTACTATAGAGTTCTCATTTTTCCAAGGGGTGTATTTTGTCATATTTTGAAAGATGGTGCTAACAATATCACCATTTTTTTCTTGGCTATTTTTTTAACTTTGTCATTGTTGATGAAGTAATGTTTTTGCAAGGGGTTTTTTAAAGGACAATTTTTGGTCATTTTTTGAATAATCATCACAATTGTATCACAACTTTTCTTTTCCAAGGGCTCTTTTTCTAAAAAGTTAGTGTTGATGTAGTAATATAAAAAAAAAATCGTTTTCCAAGGGTTTTCTTATTTTTTTCTTTTTTTCTTTGAGAGGTTATATAGTAAATGCAATTTTTCATTGTCTATTTATATTTTTATTATTCTAGTATCATCGTTTTTTTTATATTATATTTATGATTTTTTTGTAAGAAAGGGATGAGCAATTTCTCAAATCCCACCTTAATTTCCTCGATTATGTAAAATTTAATTGAAAATTTGCTTCAATGTTATAAAATTAATGGTAGTATATTAGATAAATTTTACAAAATTAAAATTTACGAAGATTATTTCTTTTAATTCAACAAAATTCTAGAAATTTTAACAATTTTTTGCTCAACTATGGTGAAATTTCCCCAAATTTTATAAAATTTATTGCATGTAGAAAGGGGGATCGATGTCGCCCCCACAAGGGATATTATAAGAATCTCCCCTCCACCCTTTCCACGTGCAAAATTCCATGCATAAAATTCCCATATTTTAGGCAATTTAGTGAAATTTAACGATTTGTTTTTTCAAATTTCTCAACTTTTAATGAATTTCAAGCACAGAGGGAGGAGACCAATGTCGGCATTATCCCCCCGGCCCCTCCATGCTTTCAGTGCGGTGAAATTTTGAGAATTTTGGCCTTTTTTCCCTATTTTACCAAATTTTGGAGGGTGGCCCATGGGGGTGGGGTACAATTCCTAACATTGCTCCCACCCCAAAGGTGATTCTTAGCATGGCCCACACTCTCCATGTGTATCATGACTCAAAATTGCCCAAATTTGGAATAAATTTAGTTAAATTTGGAAAAACATTTCCAAATTTCAAGCATGGATAGAGGAAGGGCTTACTAAAATTTGGGCATTTTTTAGAAATTTTAGGCATGGAGGGAAGGGAAGCGATGCTAGAAATCACCCCTGGGGTAGGGGGGACAATGTTGGGCATCGACCTCCCCCACTACATGTAAGTGTTGATATTATGGTAGTTGTGGGAGGTATTTACCTCCACATGTAACCCTGACGAGAATAGAATATTTCGAGAAGAAACAAGAAACCCTAAAGAATTAAACTTAACCCTAGAAGACAAGTCGGCTCAAGAAAATAATTAATATTAAGTATTTAGCCTCCATAATGAGAAGTCGGCCCAGACAACTCAGGAAATAGTATAAATACAAGTAGCCAGATCTCATTTTGTACACACAACTCATAATTTTAGCTGGGAAGAGGCGCGCACTCCAGAAATTGGGAAAGTGCACAAGTCTGGGGAGCCGACAGCAGCCATAATCTATATTCTTGGTTTAGGCTCAGAATTTTTGTTGGGTATGGTTGGACTCTCTTATCAGTCCTGGTTATCTTTTCTTGGTGCATTAGCCTTGGTTGGATATTGGTTTGCTTCTGAAATCATTCTCTGTCAAGGTTAAGGTGCTCGGGGGTGGCTTCAGCCTATGGCTGGGTGAAAATATTGTTATATTGTCTATGGTTAAATGAGCACATCCATTACTTTCTAATAGGTTATGGGCCCATACTATCTTTGGACAGTCTAACCGTTGGAAGATAGATTGGGAGGATTTGTTTAGCTATAGTTGCAGTTGCAACCAGTCTTTGCGGCAACAAAGAAACCCTAACCCTCTCATTGAGGCACCTTAAGTGAAGAGATTGACCTAATTTCGGGATAGACTAGTGTGCCCTAGCCTAGCACATCTCCTGGTACTCTCAGCAAGCTAAGACGTCAAGTTTTCTTTTTTCGTCAAAATCAAGGGTTGACCAAGTCAAAGCAATTATGACTGACTCTATGAATTCAAAATACAAGTTAGAAGGGGCTTCTAACTTCATAGCATAGAAAACAAGGATTGATCTCATCCTTGCCAAGAATAAAGTGTTGGATATCGTGAAAGGAAAGAACGTGGAACCACAATTCGAAGAAGGAAAAGAGAAGGAACCTTAGAACGTTGAAGTTATGGAGAAGTTCAAAGATAGCGACATAAATGCCATGAGTATCATAGTGGACTCTATAAAAGACCACTTGATGCCCTACATCTCCCATCTTGACTCATCTAAGAAGATGTACGATGCCCTAACTAACATCTTCTCAGTTAGAAACATTGGACAAGTAATGAGTCTAAATAATGAGCTTCGTGACATGAAAATGAATGATGATGACAACATAACATGATACTTTGTGAGAACTTCTCAGTTAAGAGATCAACTACAATCTATTGAAGAAATCATTTCATAGAAGGAACTGGTAAATATAGTACTCAATGGTCTTCCCAAGACATGGGATGCATTTTCCACAAACATGAACACAAGAAAGGAGTATCCCACATTTAAAGAACTTTGGACTTGTTGTGCACAAGAAGAATCAAGGATTAGTGCAAAAGAGAAACCCCAAAAGAAATATGATGATCAAGCCTTCACAACAAGGTTCAAGAACTTTAGGAATAAAAAGAGGTTTGGCTCAAGGAAGAAACCAAATCAAGAGAAAGATATGTCAAAAATACAATGCTTCAACTGTCGAAAATATGGTCACTACAAGAATCATTGTCCTGAGTTAAATAAAAGGAAGGAAACACATGAAGCATCGGTTGCGGAAGAAAGGGAACCCTCAAAGAAGACCAAGCAGGATAAAACATACTTCTCCTTCTAAGACAAGGTAGCAATATTCTTCATAGTTCTTGTACATACCATGTTTCTGTACATATCTTGCATATCTATTTCTTAGAATATAAGATGTTCAAAGAGAAACAATACCTATGGAAGAATAACAAGATAAGGATTGCTATCACGATGACTACAAGTCAAGCAATACACGTGAAAAGATGAAGTACATTGACAATCCTTGGTAACAATTCATGTGGAAGCTATTACAGCTGCAAGATAAGCCGAAATCAGAATCAAACATGAAGAAACCTGGAATAAGTAAAAATAAAAAGAAGTCAGCAATCAAAAGGAAAAGACTTGTGACACTTTGTAGAAGGCCATAAGGATGCAGACAAAAGCTTGGACTCTCTTAGATGGAGGGAGCCGATTATATAATTCCAAAAGAAGAGCATACATTCATGCATGAAGCAAGGATTAGGAGGGAGTTAATCCTAAATAATGTGATCCATCAAGGATTATGAAGTATCTATCCATGTTCCCATTGATTGTAGCAGCCATGAAAAATAACACGTGTTCAGTTTGACTTTAGAAGAAGTATTCTTCAAAAATAAGCCTTAAAAAGTATCCATAGTTGTCCATCCACATCCATGATCTTATGAATGGAAGCATCACGAGATTCAGAACTAGAGGTTCTCCCAGATGGAGGGAGAAGACTATGATTATAGCTTGTTCCAGTAGCCAAACATACCTCTACCTGAGCCATTATATCATCCGCAGTGTCCATGGGTTGGAGTTTACATTAGATGAATGTAAGGATTGTCCTCCTCAACATAGTAATTGAACAAGCAGCGTATGTAGAGTAACCTCAAGGTTTTGAGGTATACCAGAAAGAGACCCTTGTATTCAGATGGAAGAAGATCTTGTATGGAAAGCCTCTCATGCACAACAAAAGTGTGGTGAAAATTTTCTATAACAGAGATATTGTATCAGAATGGTTACTCAAAAGTCCAGGATGATGGATTGTTAATCCATGACAAACTCTCATGATGACAAAATAAGTGACACTTGGATATGTTCCAGTTTGAGCCTTGCCACGATGTCATGAGCTCGCAGAAAACAAAAGTTCTTAATTCAACCATGATATATTATAATGATCAGAGCTATATGAAGCCTTCAGAGAAAAACAATGTTCTAGAAAGACCGAAGTACATTGAGATCAAACATTACATTCTCTGTGATGAGGTACAAAAAAGAGAAGTTGTTCCCCAATATATCTCCACAGATGAGCAGATAAGCAGATATTTTGGTAAAGCCTCTGTCCAAGATGAAAAAGTTTGCTTACTCAAGAAACAAGTTGGAGCTTGTGGAGACATCTTCCTTATTGAAAAAGGGAAGAGATGAATCCCAGGTTGGGAGGAAGAACTGATGCATTATTGATTTATGGACAATCATTTTTCAGTTCGAAAAATGGTCCAGGATGAGCAGTTCCTTCCCAGTTCAGAAAGTGGTTTGAGATTTTTGACAGACAGGCATTTTCTAGTTCAGAAAATGGTCCAGATTGGACGAACATTTTCGTAATGAAAATGGTTCAATAGATTGTTGATGTACCATAGACAATGATTCCCCTTGTGGCCAGTGTGGGGGAATGGTCTAGGACAATGTTTCTTCTTGACAGACACTCTCAGTAGTGGTCAAGAAGAATGGTCTGCCTCGTCGGGCAATCATTCTTTCGAAGTTCACAGTTGTGAGAAGTTTCGAAGAATGGTTTGTTTTGGAGGTTGGTGCAGGACAATCATTCCCTAGGGAAGACTCATTCTCTCCAGGTTGCACTTTGTTTAGTGTCAGAAGAATGGCCCAGTTAGGTGAATGGTCCAAGTTCAACAATCAAGGACAAGAATTCCCTAGGGCATACTCATTCTCTCCAGGTTGCACTTTGTTTAGTACCGGAGGAATGGCCCAGATAGGTGAATGGTCCAGGCTCAGAAATCAGGACAATTATTATTCTATGCTTGAGAATAATAGTCCAGTAGCTCATGGATGATGTTTTACCTTCTAAGGGTAGATGCTCTTCCATATATCATAGATGTGAGTGGAAGAATGGCTCATATGATTCAGTTTATATCATGACATTGTTTTTCTGTGCAGGTTGATATCAGATGATATGATTGCTATGGAGACTGTATGTCTCTGGACAGTATATGTATGCTATTGTGGTGGATGTGTTCCACCAGTTGTGACTATGTGTCATTGATTGAGTAGATGTGTGCTACTTTGTGTGGTAGTGTACCATTGGATTGTAGTTGTGTACTACTATGGATAGACATAGTTGTGTTCTATTGAATGACATTGTTCTGATTTCCATGTAGACTATCAATAGTGTTGAAAATGATTATTGGCTAGATGGATGGTCAGTGTATTGATGGACATACATTCTCTAGAAGGATAATGGTCCAAGACATTTATTCCTCTAGGACGTATGTCTGGATTAGAAGAGTAGTCCTTGTATCCCATGGCGTGGCTTCCAGCATATGTTGGAATAGTTATTCTTCTAGGACATATGACCATATTAGAATAATGGTTCTTGTATCACTCTTTAGAGTGAGTGACTTATTCAACATCATGTATGATTACTCAGATGGAGTATGGTTTCGAGAGATGATGCAGTTGATGTTGTCAGATGACATTGATAGTGATGATGGTTCTCGTGATCTAATCATGAGATGGTACTGGTTGAATGGTATCTTTGTGCTCAAGACCATTGCCTTCAATACCTCCCTATATAGGAGGGAGTGTTGATATTATGGTATCTGTGGGAGGTATTTACCTCCAAATGTAACGCTGGCGAGAATAGAATATTCTGGTAAGAAAGAAGAAACCCTAAAGCATTAAACTTAACCCTAGAAGACAAGTCGGCTCAAGGAAATAATTAATATTAAGTATTTAGCCTCCAGAATGAGAAATCGGCCCAGATAGCTCAGGAAATAGTATAAATACAAGTAGCCAGACCTCATTTTGTACACACAACTCAAAATTTCAGTTGGGAAGAGGTGCGCATTGCAGAAACTGGGCAAGTGCGCAAGTCTGGGGAGCTGGCAGTAGCCACAATTTGTATTCCTGATTTAGGCTTGGATTTTTTGTTAGGTATGGTTGGACTCTCTGATTAGTCTTGGTTATCTTTGCTTGGCGCATTAGCCTTGTTTGGCTATTGGTCTACTTTCGAAATCATTCTCTGTCAAGGTTAAGGTGCTCGGGGGTGGCTTCGGCCTATGGTTGGGTGACAATATTGTTATATTGTCTATAGTTAAATGAGCACATCCATTACTTTCTAACATTAAGCACTTTCATAAAATTTTGTAAATTTGGGAAAATTTTGGCACAATTTCACCAAATGGAGGGGGAGGGACAATGCTTGGCATTATCTCCCTTTCGTGCATGCTTCAAATATTTAAAAAAAAGGGCAAATTTCCTTGAGTTTAGCCCAATTTTGGGAAATTGTGAGCAGTTTTGTGCATGGAGGGTGGGGGGAAATGTTGGGCATCTCCCTTGCTCCCTCCATGCAATAAATTTCATAAAATTTGGGAAAAGTTTCATTAAAATTCAATAAAATTTTGCGAAAATTTCACAAATTTTCCAGAATTAAAGGAAATTATATTCTTAGTTTTTGAAAATTTTGAAATTTTTTATGAAATTTCTCCTTTAATTTTACACTTCAAGGTAAGCTTTCAATTAAATTTTGTAGAATTGATGAAATTTAGGAGGGGATTTGGGCCACTCCTCCTCCCTTTCTTACTAAAATAAAAAAATCCTAAATATAACCATTAACAAAAATGGCCATACCAGAATCACAAAAACAAATTAGATGATAAAAAAATTGGAGCTACAATATCTCCTCTAAAATAAAAATAATAAATATGTAAAAACAAGAAAACCCTTCAAAAAAGAGAAACAAAATGGTGAATATCAATAGTAACTGTTTTTTAAGTAACCCTTAAAAATAAAGTGGTGATACAAGTATCATTTAAAAGAGTCACATTCATTTAAGAACAAAGGAATCCTCTCAAAGACCAAAGGCTTTCCACTATACTGTTCAACAGATTTAAATCAAATGTGTGAAGGCATGGAGAAGACTTATCATGCTAACAGAAATATACATACAATATCATATGTGAATGGACAACTATGACAGTTTAAATACTTATCATAGTAACAGAGACATATATAATATTGCACATAATATATGGTCAGACATAATAGGTAGAATACTTGCAGCGCTAGCTTATCAACGCAATGACAGGATGATAGCTTTCAGGCATTGGACAAACATGAGAAGCAATGTACAGGTTTAATATATCAATGAAGAGATGAGATGGCAGTCATATGTCATTAAATATATATAAACATGGAAAATAAAGAAGATGAAAACTGAACCAATATAGTGAAAGAAGATTGATGTCAAGATGTATTCATAGATATTTCCATGGCTGAAATATGGTTACAAATCTCCAAAGTTGAACCACAGTCCTCATATTTTTCCTCCCCCCCACCTTGAACTGTGTCTCTGTGGGATTTAAATAAGATTTACAAATCATTTTCAATATCCTCAAAAGATGGATCTGATAACCTCTTTTCCTATCTCAAATTCGAATTTGTGAGGTGGCTGGAAAAGACAGAAATTTATGGAAATATGATGCTTAAATATTGACCTATATATCTCAAATAAAAACATCTATGTAAAAACTAGAAGAGGCTTTTGTAGATTGGTTTTTTTTGAGAAAACACCTCTCTTAGTTCTTCGAGATTCTTTTTCATTTTCCCGGGATCTGCATTTCAAAAACATGTGTCAAACAGGGAAATTCTGAGATCCGAAAATTAGGGCTCAGAGATGGATTCGATTCTCCAAATATATGATACCTGTAGGAAAATTGAGAGAGGTTATTGTTCTTTGAATTGTTAGTAACAAAATCCTATGCTTGTTTCTCAAAATGATTCTCCAGTCGCTCACAATCATCATTTGAAAATGATGACTCAACACAATAAAAACACAGTATTTTTGAAAACGCGACTTCATCTTCTTATCATATGCTTCTAAAGCTTGCAAAGGAGAATGATATGTATTCTATAATTATTTTCCTTCATTAAACATCATTCCCACATAATCAAGAAACCAAAAAATGTGATCTGGGCAGAAAGAAGTTCATTCTGGACTCTTCTGTGATTTCGGTGGCTCAAGTGCCCTATGTCCACACTTTTAGCCACCGAAAAGGAAAGATTTTGGCGGATCACTACACTTTGAAATTGATATTTAGCCTTCGAAAGCTAAAACTTAACTTTTGGCATGAACTGAGATACAAATTCCTTTATGTTGTTGGGAAATAATACCCTACGGACTAGCAAGCTAGGGTTAGACTTGCATGTAGATCATGACCTTTAAGAAATCACTTTTAACCTACCACCCCAAAACCTAAAACCCTTTTTCACATACAAACATGGAAAGAACCTACTAACCTTTTTACTGATGTTTGGTGTAGATCCTTCGTTGTGCTTTATCTGCTTGCTTGCGCTGCTCCTTCCAAAGACAATCCTGCAATCAAGACAAAACACTACGCATGCATGCTATTCTTCTACTTGAGGGTTAGAGATTAAGCATAAATCGAATAAATCATATATAACTTATGCATTGGGACGGTAAAAGTATTCTTTTATTATATTCAAAATGAATCAACTGACAATGAGTGTTGAGACCGGCCACCGTTCCTTGATCCTGATCCTGGGCTCCTCCTCTTCTTTGTCCTCCAACTGCTTTGCTTGAATTCTTCTTAGGCTTGAGGAAAGGCTAAAGGGTTGGGAAAAATGGATTCGACAATTGGGCAGAGTTTCTTTGCTATCTTTTTTCTCCTCCAAATAGTACCCCTACCCCTT
>WSFP011378352.1:0-30003 GCA_009831015.1 Picea engelmannii | reverse complement strand
TACAAATGTGAATAAAGGAGTTGGTGTCAAACAATTAAGAGATCCATTGATCAGGAGACATTGATGTATTCCCATCTGTCAATGGCGAGAGAGCCTGCCACTAATGACTGCAAGCCTCAAGGTACTCATAAAACTCTAGGTCTCATATCCAGAATAAATGAGCTGAAGTCGATGGAAAGAGACCCGTCGAAAGGAGAGCATTAAGGCATCTCTCATCAGTCAGCATGAGGAGTAAAGCAGGAGCTTCATGATTTGGTGGAGATTAGACAAAGGACATGTTCACGAACCAACGACCATGTGCGTCTTTCGCGTCTGCCAAATGCAAGCAGTACACAAAAAAGACCCTTTGAATAACAGCCAATGATGAAAACTACTAACAAAGGCGAGGAAACCACCAATAAGGCTAATAACATCCAAGACATTGCACGAATCCCAAAGTGTGAATAAATGTCTTGTCGTCGAACACAAGGGAAACCACCTAGTCAACGACCAATGATGAAATGTCAATTGTTGGGTTCAAGGTGACCTACCAATGATGAAAGTAGGGCCAGGGTGCACGATAAGACCAAAGTATCATATGATTCTGAGACAAACTGAGGGTATGGCCGACATGAAAAGTCAATATTTCTTAGGAGTGGCCGACACAGGTTGATAGACTTCCTTTGAACAAGAGCATGAGACATATGGTGAACTCCAGCAACATAGACTCAATGATGTAACAATTAGATGTAGGAGGCATCTATAATGTTCTATATAGAGACTAGAAGAGTAACCAGTCAGTAGAGAAAACTCTGTAGTGAGATCAGCTTCCTAAGGTTATGCTAAACCCAAAATTATGATGACGCGAAGACTCAATAACTTTGTGCTCTGTTCAAAGGCGACATGACTATTGCTAATCATAATATAGTACTCCCTTCCTGCCCGTCTTTTTTTTTTTTTCATAACAAATGAATGTTATGATACAGTGGAGGGAACGAGTGTCGCAAGTAAGAAAAACTAGTTCCAGCAGTGGAACGTACCTATGCTCAATGCAAGGAAATGCATGTGGGATATGGACACTTGGGGTGATGTTCCCTCCAGGGTATAGGGTGTCAAATTGCAAAGGATAAAAACAAGGCTCTGCTTGGTTGAGGATGCAAACTGCTTAGGCAACGGTTTATAACGCAAGGCGAGAACCAACTAAAGGCTCAATACAACAAGTGAGGGCATGAGATGTAATCACAACTTAATGCCAAAAAATGTCCTTTTTTATATATTTTAGTCTACTTGGTGTGAAAAAGGGGTAAACTTGTGCCAAATAGACATCTTTTCAAATCCAATTTACGAGTGTGAAAAATACAAGTTCACTCAGCAATCTTTTCTATTTTTTATAGCGAGTCGGAAAAGAGCTTAACTAGGACTCATGATCTTTCAAATCCAATTTTAACGAGTGTGAAAGGGACAAATCACTCAGCGATCGTTTCAATTTTAGGCGAGTCGGAAAAGAACTTAACTAAGACTCGTTATCGTTCTAATCAATGTGTAGAGGGGGAGGCCAAGGCTCTTGTCCCAGCCTTCTGCCGAAAGTCAGTACCTTGCGGATAGCTGACAAAAGCTTGGGAAAGCCCAAAGCTCTACAAGTCAAGGAAGAGAAAGTGCTAACGGAGTACATAGTCTCTGTTATGGTTCAAATAATGTCTCTTAATGGAAAAGACATAGGTGGGGGTATGGGATGTCCCATCAGGTCATGCCAATCGAAGGGGGCCTCGTCAGGACTTGAAGGGAGAGTATTTGGAGGAAGAATGAATCTCTCTTGTTCATAAGGGGAAAGACTTGGAATGTTGATGACATGACTAGAAGGCGCATCACTCTCTTGAGGGAGAGTTGGTTTGACCAGAGATTGCACTGGTGTAGTCACTCCTTCAATTATAGGTTGAAGAGGATGCATAGTAACGGGGGTAAGAGACACTTCACCCTCGACGACGGGGGTGAGGTCGGAGGAAAATCTCGGCGGTGGGACCACCAGGATCGCTAAAGGAGGAGTGGTGAGAGGACAAACCATGGGTGTCTCAGAATTCAAATGGATTTTGGGGGAGCCCCACGCCTCTGGTTTCCCCACTGTCACTGGACACAAATGAGTAAGATGACTTCTTTCACAAGTGTTTCAAAGGAATTTAGGCTTGCATCTGAGATGTTTAGGCTTCTCGATGGGACTGGCCAAGGAAAGAGATTTGTCTCCTGTATGATGAATAGGAGTTGGAGACATGACACGGCTATGATTTGGGGTGAAGAGGATGGTGCCCCCAACATAATTGGCAGAGGTTGGGGGCGAGTCATCGACATAATTTGTAGAAAATGTTGACCCATCTCCGACATGACTAGCAGAGGTTGGTGATGGTGCACTGGTGTGGCTGAAAGTGGCTGGGCTAGCAATGGATTGCGGCATTTGATTCCAAGGTCCCGAAAAAGATGGGTTCTGAAACATTGCAGGCCATAAAGGATCCTGGTGTACTCCCTGTCCTTGCCCAGAAACGTGGTGGTTTATGCCAAAGTGGTCTGAAGAGGTCTGGACGGGTATCATCATCGAGGTCTGTAAAGAGACCGAGGTAGGATGAGGATTATTTGAGTGAGGATATATGTTTCCCCTTTGTGAAGGGGTCCCATAAGGAGGGTAGCCCAAACCATAAAATTGATTCTCCCCATACGAAAGACCTGGGGGTACTTGAGGATTCGTCATAGAAAAAGTGTTTAAAGGGACCGACATGGCAGATGAAAGATACATGGGTGGGGTGTAATAAGTGGAATTAGCACCCATCTGAGCATTGGCTCCTGAAAGAGCATAGCTAACATTGTATCCATAAGGGGGAAGATTCCAACCTCCCATGGGAAACCGATTCATATCAAACAAAGAATTGGGCATGGGAACGATGGTGCCCCCAGGTCCAATGCTAGGATTCATATATGTAGACCAAGGAGAGTATTGCACATGGGAAGGCATATCAACAGAAAAATGACTAGAGACCCAAGGTGCGGACTGAGTGTTGTAATCATGCATACCATTGTAAAAAACATAAGGGTCTATCCCCATGAAATGAGCAGGCATCATGGAGTGGGTAGCGGTGAATGGAGGAGTAAAAGGAACTCCATTATCCATGATAATAAAACCAAAAACAGACTCCTAGGGCCAACTAGTAGTCAAAGAGCATACCAAAAATTCAAGCGGCCAATATGCATGCAAATGAGCTAAAGTGGCTAAGTGGCCTCCATCGCTAGAGAAGGTATGTCTCATCCAAGAGGGACCTGAGACTCCCTGCTAAATTTTGGAGGTAATAGAATCGGTTATAAGGGCCCTCGTGGGCTTAACAAACAGTCGGTTAGATCCCCCCAGAGAGGTAATCCTCCATAAAGGTTGTGTGTTGTCTGACCCCTATCTGACTCAGGATACAAGCAGAATAACCCCTGCAAGTAACCTATGATATACCTAATTCAAGAAACCAATCAACCACTGTATAATTGATGCACCAACGAACAGTCGTAGGTCCGGATTACCGTATGGGCAAGGTAGCAAAGCCTGAAACCCTGAAAGTACCGCCTCTCAGAGAGGTATGGGCACTAGCAAGATCCCCAAATACAAATAAATCCACAAAAATATCTCTGACGCTAAGTGAGTATCCAGGGGTTATCCCTTCAACTAACTTCATGCGACCTCGTGCTTAACTCCAGTGTGAGCGGAGCCTCCTGATATTACCAATTATGCAATGGACTTCTCAACTCCCTGTCTCAGACACACATGTTGATTTAATTGCCTTGGAGAAGTTTACTCACAAAATCCTATTCCAAGGCACTAAATCCTAGGCTAGTTTGTGCACCCTAAAAAATAAAATCGTGACTAATCAATTTTAGTTTAAAGCATAAATTTTATTTGTCGTGGTTACTCAAAAAGGTATGGAAGTGAAACTCATGATGTTATGACTCTGCCAGAAAATAAATATGGATATAATGCAAAGTCTATCTTTAAATTTTCGATGAATGATATGCTAATAAAACAGTACAATTTTCAATTTCAACTCGCGAAATAATCTGAGTTGTCCAACTAGGGGATGCGTGGCACCTGATCCAAGAAATCACGATTTCGTGACTCAGGGTTTTGAGCATGGAGCGCACCACAATTTCATGAAACGTGAAATTGCAACGTGCCTGGGGACTAGGCTCACGGTCACTGCCCAGGGTCATATGGAAGTAGAGATAAATGAAGGTGGCCTCTTGATTGAGCGATGGTAGGCCATAGTTTTCAAAGGGGTGATCTTGGTCGTCGGTTTGAAGAGGATCCAACCGCTGATCCAAGGGGGGCCATTTCGCGATTTCGGGCATCGGGACGTTGGAGATCAAGAGGAGTGAAAACTCCCGAAATGCGAAGCCCCGAAATATCCTGCGGGAAAAGCACGTGGTCGCAGCCCACAGTCGCATGGGGCAATGGGAAGGAGCTGTGCAGAAGGGTGGAATGCCTGCGTTGAGTACAGAGAAAGAGTTGCGTGGCCTCGAGGTGCCAAAATTGACTTGAAGGAGTCGGGAATTCATGGGTGTTAGGTCTCCATCCAGATCCCGATGCAGTTAGTTAATGGAAATAGGGGAGGTAGTTGAAGCCTCGTTTCAACTCATAAATGGAAAGCATGGAGGAGTCGACCATGGAAAATAGAGTTGTCAACCAAAGTTCCCTGTCAAGTGAATTTTCCTACAAAGCCCATGCCGATCTGATCTTGCGTCTGACAGAAGAATGCAAGTGCAGCCTGACAAAAGAAGATGCAGACGCCAAGCCTTGAATGCATGACCAGAGCACGCTTATGAAGGGAGCAAGTTGTTTTGAATATAAATACTCAGTTTCGATATTTTGTTAAGGTGGATGGTAGAGCAAATCTCCCATATTGTAAAGTTTTAATAAACTCTTCGGTTATCTGGTTATGTATATGCTCGTGAAACTTCTTGTTTAATGACAGTCGTCTTTCTTACTCCCTCTTATTTCCTTATGATGCTGAAAGAGTTCATGATTGACTGATTCACTTGAATTATTGTGACTGCATTATGATGAACGTTGGATTATAGTGTTGTTATAGTTACTTCCATCTTCTTTGAGATTTAAATTTGAGAAGTTCTCGTGTTTAAATTGTTCCTCCTTGGGCTGCTGAGAGACTTGATGTCCTCGACAGATCTTTACATTTTCTCACTGAAGTCTTCCTCCTACTCACCCTTACTACAACTCATTGTCTGAAGTTAAACTAAGACCTTGTCTGCTAGTGCATGTCAGTCCAGTTTTCTGAGTTAAGGCGATATTTTCCTGAGTTTGCACCCATTTGACCTTTTTATAACCAACCTGTGACATAAAACTCTAATGGGTATCGGGCTTGCCTTTCCCGCAATCTGAAGAGCGACTTTCTATGCTAACATATTGGACATAACATTAGGGCATGATCCACTAAGCAACAATGAGCTATCCCATTCATTATTTTTATAGATATGTAAAAGGGAGGAGTTTTTACAGAGTTTCTAAAGTAATTTACACCTAACTTATTTAAATGCAATTCATCTCCATCATGTTTTTCAGGTAAACTAGTTATTGAAGAATTTTTACATTCCATATAATTCTTCAAATTGTGTTGTTGTTCGGAAACGGTAACCATGTCCAAGAGAGACACATCTGCCTTTATATTAGCTATTTGTTTAAGAATGTTATACTTTGATGGAGGTAAAGAGGTTGATACCTCTTGACTTTGAGTTGTTGTAAAAGCCTGGGGACTTGTATGTTCAGAGGATGAACTAGGGGAAAAGGTAGTCTTTGGATTACCACCCTTCCCTTTATTTGTGTATAATTTATTCCTTGTGTTTACAATCATTACATCCTCTTCAGGAGACCAATCTAAGGCAACAATGGTTGTTTTAGTATTTTGTCAAAGATTCACTCTTGTGCTCTCTGCTTGACTTCACAAGCACTTTCCTCATTATTATCATCACATAAATTACACCAAGCCCTAGAGAGAATAGCCTTTGGTTGATTATGGAATAGAGAATTAGTTGGTTGATTTCCCAAAACAACTTGTGTGGAAGACTCAGCAGGAGATGATGTCGAAATAAACCCTTCCTATCAAAAGCAATCATTAGATTGCTTATATCTTGGACAAGTTGCAAAACTGTGGACATATCATTATGCTTTATTAAATCTTCCTTAGGAAGACCGGTTCTTTCTAATTGGTTTTCATACTCTAAGCAAGCTTGAAGTGCAGACCCTAAATTTGTTACATTTTTCTGCTCTAGTCTATGGTGATAAGAGGAGGGTACTGCATTATAATAATGCATAAAATCATTTTGGTTATGAGGTCGGATTAGTTCAGGAATTTGATTGTATAATTTAGTGAAACAAAGATTAAAAGACTTGATTGTTTCACCATTTTTATAAACATTATTATTGTATTCTCGTAATTGATTAGCTAGGCTTTTGGGCTACCCATAAGTTGATTTAAACCAATAAGCTAACTCATCCCAAGTCGAAAAGACTTTAGGAGGCAGTTCAAAGAAATCCACGACAACTTTTCCTTTTGAAGAATTGACAAACAAGTGCATGCAAGTGTCATTATCATTCGCACCTATGTTATGGCATGCATCAAAAAATGAAACCAAATGTTCATTAGTATAAATAGTGTCATTCCCTGAGAATTTAAGCGAATGATATTTAAATTTAGGAAGGGGATTTGCAATTGGAGCAAGGGTCAATGGTGAACATAAATGCCACGACATAGTGGTTGCATCTTCTTCAAATTGGAATAAACCAAATTTCTTAAGAACCTTGGCGGGATTTATCGTGGATTAAACTCGGAAGTTATGACTATAAATACTTCCAATTATTGATGAGGAAGATCTTTGTGAATAAGTAGATGAAATAGAACTAGAAGAAGAACTGGAAGATGTCATCTTAAAGGTTATAGGAATAAATGATATTGATGAACTAGAAGAGTCAGATAAAGATCTTTGATGCTTAGGTTGAAAACTCTTTAAAACAACTTTTCTTCTTCCTACTTGGATTAAATTCAGGAGATATACCTCTTGTTCTTCTAGAAGAATGATACTTAGAGGACATGTGACAACCTCTTATTGAGGAGGTTGATTACGGGCTTTCCTTTGTTGGGCTTCCCACTATTCATGAATTCTTATGTCTCTAGCAATGACCTCCCAGGAACAATGAGGTTTTTCATGACTGTGAGAAATTTCTAAAATCAGATTAAACAAGGTTAAAGAAACAATAGTCTGATCATCTAAACCATCTCCAATGTTAGGTTGGTGAACAACAGGCAAAGTCATGAAATCAGAAAATAAAAAGACGAAAATTTAAATATAGAAAATAGAATACAATTACCATAGAATTATGGATTAATTCCTCACTATGGTCGCCAAATAAATTTTGATGAAAAGGAATTAAAGTCCTTATGAAAACATTTTCGAATATTACTGGGCTAAGGCAAGATAGGCGGGATTATCACCCTAGGTTTATGGCCTCAACAAAAATATCAACTAGTCCTCAAGCAATATGTACTTGGGTGTAATGTTGTTTTATATGTTTGTTTTTTATCAAAGAAAATCAGAGAAATGCCCTTAATCAACATTTATAACATATTTAAGAAATAATCATAAAACAAATCTAAGACATCATTACACATCAAGTCCAAAGATGCGACCCAAAATAAGAAATGATTTTATTGATTCAATTTTGAATTACAGTAAAAAACTCTCTCTTGATACCCTTTCGTGGGTAAGGTCCAAAGTAAGAATTAGAATTCTAAGGTGGAATTCTAAATCGCACATAGACCACTGGTGTCTTTTAAGAAAAAACCAAGACTTTGAATACTGAATCAACAAGCCACAAATGTACCATTTTCTTGACTCTACAAAATAATTCTAATCAACACTAAAAACTAATTCATAAATCAAATTACATTTAACAGACTATCATAACAAATGATTGACCTTTTGAAGCATGTCAACAATCTATGCTTCTTAGTCCTTATTGCCACCTTCAATAAAACCATGTTGTCAACAACAAGATTCATCATGTATGTAATTAAGAAATGAATGGAATATAAATGTAATCTCACTTTTGTCTCTCTATTTTGTCCTTTTGTCCCTCCATTAAGTCCTTTTATTCTCCAAAAGGTAGTTTCATTGGTTTCAACTACCTTTAGTTAGATAGTTAACTAACTTTTAGTTAAGTGGAACAACTTTAATAAATAATTATAATAAAAGGGTTTTATTAAATAACAACTAGTAGGTGGGGACCCCGTATGTAACTTTATTATTCATTTTTTCAATATCCCCTTGTACTCCTTAAACTTATCATGTATGTCATACCATAAAATAACTGCACATCCATCATCCCCCAAATAAACAATCATGCCATAAATACACTTGTGACTACCAAAAATAATTCAACCATGCCAAAAATAGATAAATGTTGTTTTTTGTCCAAAAATAAAATACGTATACATCCAACAGTCAACTGTAAAGAAAAGAGTCATCATAAACTAAGCTTTAAAATTTATATTTTTTTCTGGAAGATTGCCCTCCTCTGTCCATTGCTCTGAGATGATGCCACCTTGTGTGTAGGTAAGTCTGCCTTGGCAAGATTCTTGCCTTCGTTTGTTGATGCTTCAAGGTGCATATCACCAAAGGTGATATTTTTGGGCTCAATCTTTATAGGAATGGAATGTGAAGTAACAAAATGAGAAGAATCTTTCGATGAATCAGAACTAGGTGACATGGCAAGTTGTTTCCCTTTACTAGGTTCGGGCTCTTCAACTAAAACTTTGTTTTAATTAGGTTGTTGAGATGGCAGTGCATGTGAAGCCATGGAAACAACAGGTTGAAGTGGGTCCTTATGAGGAGGTGGAGATAGTTCTAAAGATACAGTAGGTTGGCTCTGGTGGTGAGGTTGAGGACCATCAACTACTTCATTACAACCATCATTAACTGGAATTCCACATTGCATGGAAACATGTGGGTCTATAGGAATGTTGGTGATGCTAGGATGAGGTCGTAATGGGGTCTGACAAGTGGTGGAGAGGATTGAAATATCCTTGCCTTGCTAGATTGAGAAGGCCAGTTTGCAAGAGTTGATTAAATTCTTCGGAATTTGCAACAAAATGAAGAGAGAATATAAGTATTTTATTTCTACCCCTAGGCCAACTAGCTTGTTGTCCTTTGTTCCCATTTCCTCTGTTTCCTTTGTTATCTTTGTTAGATATGTTGCTGCCATGACTAAAAAATATCATTTATTTAACCATGAAGAATCGATTAGAGTATGCATAAAACAACACATAAATCAACAAATATAATTTTGTGTATAACATAATTTTAAAGTGGCTCCGGATCAATCATTAATCAAGCATGAAATCAGCCAAAGGGGAATGAGGGAAAGTAACCCAAGATCAAATAAATTTCTCTATTTGAAACATATCCAAACCTCATAAGTATTATTATTCCACAAACTAAAATCTATTTAAGAACATGGGACTTATAATGAAATTGGGAAAATGAAGGGTTTTGTAATGAATGTAAAGTGAAAGTAAACGATGTGAAGGAGAGATACATGTTCATAAACGTAACCATAACATATCAATTGTCAACCTTCAGTCAAAATCTCTGTACTTATGCCTAATTTCAATCACCAATATGACATGTCAATCCATTTGCTCATTGTTGTTTAATTATATGCTAAGTATCATTTTCATAGACTACTAATCTATCTACTATCTTTCTTTTGAATCCCTTCTATTTATTTGTATAATAGGGGGGAGAACAATGAAATTAAATGAAAATGGTGTTGGGACTTTGGGAATAATTTATGTAAAGTGAGAATATGAGAGGAATTGGTCCTGCAAATAAATAAGTCAATCATCTTATTTCATATGGTTTTCTTCTATCATTTAAACTTGTATTTGGGCGATGAAGAAACAATCATGTAATTGTACTCTTTTGGAACATAACTCGTGATCAAATTTTACATACCAACTGCCAACAATTTTCCTTTTAATAGAAACAACTTTTATTTTGTAAAAGAGGGGGAGAAAAATGGGATTTTACTGAAAGACGAATTTAGGAATTAGGGAATAACTCATCAAAAATGAAATAATGAAAGAAGTTGATCACATGTCAAAAATAAAAATACCTATGTTTCATTAATGCTTACAAACAACTTCTTTTAACTCCCAATTACTTAAATTGACATCATCAATCATTGATCAATCAATTATTTTTTTATAAAATCCTTCATAGCAACAAAACCATGCATACAGTTATTCAAATTTCAATAATTGTGCATGTTGCTAAGATATACAAGTTAAGCATTGAATCATTTACATAATGCTTTTTTTTCAAAAGACAAACTCAACCTCATCCAATAAAACAAGAAATCAAATCGAACCCAAAACCTGATAAGAGGATTTCCATAATCTATTTGTGCTCCACAACTCAACATTTTTCAAACGTATTTCATATTGACAAGTGTTCGAAATTTTAACAAATTAACCAAACATTTATCAAATATTTTCCATGTCGAACTTTCGAAACCAGAAGTTATTAAATTGTTGTCAATCAAACAATTTCTTGCTACAAAAACTTTGTGTAAAATATGAACACATAGGCGAAACACCCAACAATTTCAACAATATCTTTCTGGGTCAAAGTAAACTCGAAGAGCTTCATATGGTTCAAACTATAAAATCAAGTATGAAGGTTTTGGAAATATTTGTGCAAACATAGACATTCAGGATCATCGAAACTTCAAACTAATGACTATATAACCCATATAGTTGACGAGGGTATGAAACTGGGCACTAAGTTTCTTACCAAAATTATATACAAGATTTAGGGTTTTAACATAACTTATTTCACTTCACATTCAAAGGCATGCAACTGAAATGAATTTGCATCAAAAAATTATCTATGAGATGATGCCATCAAACTGTTATGGCTCGTCCTTGTATCACCATTGTTCCAGTATGTTGATTCTTTTCTAAAACTCGAACCCTTCCACAAGAATTGACTCAAAGTCGATACCATCAAATTGTTGGTCTCGAAAATAAAGAAAACTAGCAAGTTTCCAAATGTGACTAGCTGAGGAAAGGATTGGTTATACATTACTTCAAAACTAAGGTTAAGTTGTATAATCTTGATTTAAGTATCAATGGCATCTTCAACAACTCAAGCTACAGTTTTTCTGGGTTTATCCTATAAAGGATTTTATATCAATTATTTGCAGACAAGACATGGTTTTAAACCAGAAGAATCAAATTCTTTCAGAGCAGATTGACAAACACACGAAATTTGTATTTGGAAGATAGAAAAAATTTAATTTGCAGAGGTATTAAAGACCCATTTAAGGTGAAGGGAAAAAAAACACACCCAAAAAACAATTTACAAAGAGCCACTTTAAAAATTATTGTTGCAAAATAATCATACATCTGATGAAAAATGAGCCAGAGTCTGCATACCTTCACAAATCCTTCAAATATAAGTGACAACTAGTGCAAACAATTGTGTAACTGCCATAGTTTGAGCTCTGTAACCACAATGTTGTCAAAGCAGAGAAATTTTGAACAACTCGAATGAGCAATGACAAAACCAAAACAAGATATGGATGACAAAACCCACGTAATGGCGAATTGAATGCATGGCAGTGAGCACATTGTTTCCATACATGCATGCACTCAACCCTAATGTTCACTCAACTTTCACTTTCCAAATATGTGATGTTGCAGCCAATCAACAAACAGAAGGAATGTCGAACGAGCACAATACCATACGATATGTCAGTCGATACGATATGTCAGTCGATGTTAAATGACAACCACTCAAAGGACGGCTTGGGACGTGGCCAAGCCTAATCTCATTAATAATAATATCAAATCAGGCATGTTGGTAACAGTGCCCAGCTTAAAAAAAAATCCATTGTGCAGTAAATACCATAAATACAATACTTGCAATTATACCATATGTATCATGACAATTCATAATCTTGCAAATACAACCCTTGTTACCACCTTTGCAACATAATGCGTGGATATCAAGTGTTATGAGTATGAGCTTGATACTACCATATAATATGCAACATTTGTGACATGAATTTGGAATACCCCACGCCAAACCATTGCATGCTAAATATTGCAATATAATCGAACCACTTTTATAAGTGTTGATACAACAGTTGTAAGATGGTAATAAAAACATTATATATTGCCATGATAATATTTGTTACTTGTGATAAACATGTAACTCACCAAAAAAAATTGTAGGTGTAAACAACCAATACTAATAACCATTAAGTTGTTGCAATATATACGCCATGAATCCACTACCATAACATGATGTGAGCCTATAGTATATCAAACCTTTGGTGCTCTTGCAATTCCCATAAACATAATCCATATGGTGATAATCATAGATGCATGGGTAGAGAGATCTTTTGAGCTTGGTGAATAAGGATTTATCTTACTAATAAAACCAACTCAAGATGAATGTTATAATCAAACTAAAGACTGCAAAAATTAACTTTTCAAGCGTAAATACAGATTGGCACATATTCTATACTCAGTAAGTAGACATGCACTAGGGATGATTGAAAAATTAACATTCTTTTGTTTTTCTCTCTAGGGAGTCCCACGTACTAATTATATATTTCTATCAGGATTTTAATATGCCTTGCAACTATTTGCAGGGTGTTATTATTAGTGGCGATTTTACGAGTCAACATCTGGCGACTCCATGGGGTAGTCAATTTTAATTGGCTAAAACCTTTGAATCTTTGGTTTTGTTGGAATCATGTTTAGCTAAAAACTGTCAAAAAATTTCTAATATGCTCTTCCAAGAAAAACTGTATGGAAGGAAGAAAAGGAAAGTAGAAAAGGGACAGAGATTTGATCATGAAGTTTCAGCAAAGAATTTTCAGATGTGGGCAACTACTATATAAGTAGCGATGTGGACTAAAAGACAATCATTTGTCTTTGTTGTTCTTATTATTTTCAAAACAGATCAGTAACATTTTGCAGACAACATGACCAAATAAGTGGCTTGAATGATCCATCTTGACTCAAAAATTCGGAAATGAAACAGAAAATAAAAATGATGGAAAATCAAGATGAAAATCAAACTATACAAACAAAAAAGGAAAAAACACAATTGAATAACAAATATATACAGAAAGCATTAGAAACTTAATGAATCAATCATATTGGTTCAACATAATGGCTTAAATGTGAACCATTTGTAGTATATGAAAACAATCACCCTTCCATATCATTTAATAAGTAAGAATTGTTACCGATGGCATAACCAATTTGTAGGGACCCAACCAAAGTTTCTTAAACTTGGATTGTTTTCCTTTATCAGCATGGGCAAAATCCCATAACAACACTTTCTCACCAACCCCAAAAACGAATGATTTAGCATTTTTGTCAAAATACTTCTTAATAGATTGTTTCCTTTTCCTCAAATTTTCCGGAGCATGATTCCTTTGTTCTTCTAAGGCTAGCAAGGAATTTATTCTCTAAGAAATATATATCATGTTCAATTCCTTAGCCCTTAATTCTGATTGAAGTGAAGTAAGTTCAAGTTCTACAGGCATAATGGCTTCCTTGCCATATAAAGCTTACATTGAGTATGATCAGTACTAGACTTGGTAGTGGTTCGGTCAACCCAAAGTGCATACGTGAGTAGTGTGTGCCACTAACATGGCTTATAATCTATAATTTTCCTTCAAATTTTAACCAAATTTTTATTTGTGGACTCATCCTGCCCATTTCCTTGTGGACGATAGGTGGATGAAGTAAAATGTTTCACTCTGAATTTACTAAGAAATTGAGTGAATTTTGCAAAAATAAAAGTTGGTCCATTCTCTGAAATAATTTCAATAGGAAGACCAAAGCGAGAGAAAACATTGGATTTCAGAAAACAAATGACCTTCTCATCTTGTGCATACTTGAGTGGTACAGCTTCAATTCACTTAGTAAAGTAATATGTTGTTGTAAGAATAAAAATGTGTCCAACAGATGATGGAGGATTGATAGGGCCAATGAAATATAAATTCCATTTTGAAAATGGAAAATCAGGGAGAACAAGTTGCAAGGGCATGACAAAGAATTGCTCCTTGCCAACAAAATTTTGGCATTTATCACAAGCCCGTGTGAACTTAAAAGAATCTTTGAAAATTGAGGGCCAATAATAACTTGTTCTCAATATTTTAAAAGTAGTGGAGTTTGCTACAAAGTGACCATCAATATGGATGTTTGAATATGTTGATCCATGGATTTCTCTTAAGACTTTTCAGGATGTTGTATCATCTATACAACATAACAACAATCCATCAACAAATCTGCAGAACAAAGAACTGCCTAGAATAAGATATTTGGAGGCTTCAAGGCGAAGTCTCCTGCATTGATGAAATTCAAGGTAATCAGGACATGTTTGAAATTGCGGATAATAAATAAGGTCCTTATACCAAGGATGTTAAGCTAAGTCTAGATTTTGATTTTCAATCAAAAAACCAGTGTTGATAGAGCATTTTCGGAAGAAACACTTGGTTCAGGCTGTTGAGCCAAGTGTAGTGCTAAGTCTCATCCCTTGATTGTTTTTGAAGTTGTGATCGTTAAATCATGTTCTTGGATTTTTGTAAGCCAATGTGAAAGTTTTCCTGAAAGATGGGTTTGTGAGAGTAGAAACTTGATAGCAGGTAAAGGGACTTTTGCCTGTGTGTGCTTGTCAAGAATAAAGTGGCAAAAATTTTCGATAGCCTTTACAAGAACAAAGGTATGTTTTTCAATAAAAGTGTAAATTTTTAAGGTTCAAATATTGGTTTTTGGTTTCAATAAATTGCTTGTTTTGGTTTAATGCTCATTCATAAATGCATTTTAAAAATTGTAATTTATAATAAAAAAGACATCGAATCTTTTACTTTCACGGCGGAAACAAAAAATCAAACCACTTAATTGCACAAGATATTTTTGGGCAATGCCCTTGGAAAAATCCCGAAGGGAAAATCAGTAGAGAGAGGAAATTTTATTACTATGATATCAGAGAAAATTTTCTAGAAATTATAGCAAGAGATACAAGAACAAATGCACCTTGAAATTTACGCCCAACAAAGGAAATTGTGCTAGAAGTACTATATAGCATGTATAGATGGTCAAACTCAAAAAAAAATATTGCCTCAAATATCTGCCTCTCACATGTGTGAATGTATGGTATTCTTATCGATTTATTTGCACAGTACAATTTTCATTAATTGTTGTATTATATGTGCATTAATTATTGTTCTATGACCTCAATTTCTATGCGTTGACTTGTATGGATTGCATTAATTGTTGTCCTTCTTTATCCTTGGGATTTGTGTGCTCCTTTGTTGCAATATTCCTCTCCTCTTTTCTCTCTTCTCTTTTTCTCTTTCACTTTCTCTCTTCTCATTAATGAAAAAATATGAATGTGTCTATTTCCCTAGATTTCCTTTTTGGCTCTTCATGATGAAGTCATTTAGTTAATTTAGATCTAATGGCTCAAATTAAATCCTAGGCCACTTAAGATCTATGCTTGTGATATAATCACTCATTTTCACAACTTAAGTCACTTTATTCCTCATAAAGTAAAAACTCACTTAACTTTATAAATATAAAGTTCATATCTAGAGACCACTTTATGTCCCCCACATGCTAAGACATCGAGCACGTGTAGAAGACCATTTGAGCTACAAAACTCAACACTCCCTCTTAGCGAAGAAGGTATTCTTCACCACCCCTAACTTAACTCTGAATTTAATAAACTTTCCTTTTGTAAAATATTTTGTGAGGATGTTCGCAACCTACTCATTTGTAGGAATATAATGAAGTTGCACTTCCCCTCTCTGAACATAATCTTGGATGAAGTGGTATCTAATCTCAATGTGTTTTGACTGATCATGAAACACTAGATTCTCTTAGAGTTTGATACAACTCTCATTGTCATAATGGATCACATTCGGGTACAATTGTTGACCAAATAACCCAACAATCATCTTGAGAAGCCAGATGGCCTCACAACTTCCCAAACTGGTGGCCATATACTCTACCTCAGTGGAACTCAATGTAACTGACCTCTACTTCATGTTGAACCACGACACTACTGCCAATCCCAAACTAAAGCAACATTCTCAAGTGCCCTTCTTATCAACTACACTGCCTACCCAATCTGAGTCATTGAAACCAACCAGTCTGACTCCATCCCCCTGGACATTACTCAACCCAAAATCTATAGTGCCACGCAAGTAATGGAGAACATGTTTTTCTACCACCCAATGCACTCTCCTAATCTCAACCATAAACTGGCTGAGAGTGTTCATAGAAAAACAAAGATATGGTCGAGTGTTGACTAGATACATCAATTATCTAATCAGCTGATGATATAATGTAGGATCTACCAACTCGAACTCGGAAGCATTCAGATTCTTCCAATTGGTTATCATCGGTATCGACATAGGCCTGCAATCCTCCATCTGAAATCTTTCAGAATGTCAACTGCATACTTCCCTTTTCCAAGAAAAATATGTCTTAGTTCCTGCAACACCTCCAATCCCAAAAAACAATGCATCGACCCAATTTCCTTCATTTTGAACCCTGAAGCAAGATCTCACTTGCACTCCCTAATTAGCTTCTTTGACCTTGTGAGAAAGATATCATCCACTTACAATATAAGAATGAGTGTATCCTCACCAACCAAGATGTAGTATAGGTTGGAATCTGCCTCTCTCTTCACAAATCCCAATTGTAACAAGTTACTGTCAATCCTCGAGTACCAACATCGTGGAGCTTGGTTGAGTCCATACAAGGATTTCTTAATCCTACACACATGAGACTCTCTTCCATGCACGTCAAATCCCTATGGTTTCTCAATACACACTTCCTCCTTTATGAACCCATTTAGAACTGCAGTTTTCACATCCATCTGATGTATACTCCAACCCATATTTTTTGTGATGGACATGATCGCTCTGATAGAATTGTATCTCGCAAATGGTGTGAAGGTCTCATCATAGTAAACTCCCTCCACTTATGAGAATCCCTGAGCCACAAACCAAGCTTTGTATTTCTCAATGATGTCATTTGTATCATATTTGATTTTGTAGAGCCACTTGGAAGTCACCATTGGCTTCCACTCAGGGCTCGGCACAATCTCCCAAACATCATTCTTCATGATGGAAGCATACTCTTCCACCATGGCATCCCTATAGACCCATTGGCTTGCTTCCCCCTCATAATTAGAAGGCTCAAACTCTCAAATATTGCTCATCAAAGCCATATAACTACAAAATCTCTCTAGTGCTTTACTCTCCCTAACAGTTCTCTTAGGAATTTCCACATTCTCTTGTGCATCCTTCAAGGTCGTATGAAGCCATATTGTCTTTCTCTTACCTGAAGTGGCCTCCTATGGAGAAAACACCTCTTTCTCATCCCTCTCATCAAAATACTATGTACATGAAGACTAAGCACTAATGGCCTGAGAATTTGTGACTTGGGAACTTGTAACTGTCAAAACTCGTGACCTGAAACTTGTGGTGTGTTTAACTAAACCTGAGGAGCCTGCTACTCCTCCTCTATTGTAGGTGACACTCGGGACTTCCTAAAGGATTTTTCCTCCTCAAACTTCACATCCCTCCTAACCACTGTCTTCTTCAAGGAAGGAATGTATATGTGATAAGCCTTTGAAGTCTTGTTATACCCAACTAATATCCCCTTTTTCAGTTGTTGGCTCTATATTTTTTCTCTTCTCTGAAGGGACATGTGAAAGTTCCCAACCTCATGCTTCTTCCCTATAAAAACCTCCTCAAGACTTTTATTTTTCAATTCCCTATGAGGAATCATCTTCTGAATGTAAATAGTTATGTTGCATGCCTCAGCTCAAAGAAACATCGGTAGATCATGATCATGTAACATGGCTTTTGTTGCTCCAACAATGGTCATCTTCTTTCTTTCTGCAACCCCATTATGTTGTGGTTTGCATGGAACTGTCATCTATCTTTTGATTCCCTGTTATATACAAAATTTATTGAATTCATTGGAGGTATACTCAACCCCATTGTAAGACCTCAACACTCGGATTTTCCTTCTTGTATGGTTCTCCACAAGAGTTTTAAACTCTTGAAATCGACTGAAGACCTGACTCTTGGTCTTCATGAAGTAAATCCAGGTATTACTAGAGAATTAATCTACAAAGGTAACATAATAATCAAACCCACTCAAAGATATTGCTGACATCATCCCACATACATCTAAATGTACCAAATCTAGAATCCCCGTTGCTCTGTTATCACTGCTCGAAAATGCAATCTTGGTGTACTTTCTGAGTGAACACCCTTTGCACATATCCTAGTGCTTTGTACTAAAATCTGGAAATCTGATAACAATCTCTCTCGTCACTCGAAGAGCTCCGTGGTGCAAATGGGCCATCCTCCTATGCCATACCTCACATAAATCATTGTTGTTGTTGTTGTGTATCAAGGCTCGTGTTGGATGAAAAATAAGCATGTATAGTTTCCCATGTCTAATCCCAATCACCTTTGTTGTTGTGACATTTGATCCCTTAGGATTAAGGAGTACATGTCCATCTTGGAAAATCATCTCGTACCCCTTGTCCTCTATAGCGAAAACTGACATCAGACTCTTCTCCAACCCTGGAACATACAATACATCCCTCACTACCATGGGTTGTTGAAACTCCCTCTGAAAGGATATTGTCCCATGACCAACTGCCTTGACCTTGGAATCATTTCCTAGCACTACATCAAGATCAACATCACTCTCTATAAGATTTGTAAAGTGCTCATGCACACCTGGTGTTATCACATAAAGTTGCCTTGGGTCTTTTGTCCCTTAGGTTTAAAATTTTTAGCCTTTACACTTTAGGTTTACTTTATTTTTCTTTGTGTGATTTTCTTAGGTTAGCTTGAACAAATAAAGACTTGTGGTTTTGGCTCATTTTGGCCCACACATAGATTTTTAAGCCTAGGTTCATTCTATGGTTTATGGTTTTGGCTCACCACTTGACTTGACATCAAGCATAACCCATCCCATGATCTTTATGACTTGACCTTTATGACTTGACACATCACTCCATCCACTCATACTATTTATCCTTGCCATGTTGTCCCTATGTCCGTTAAAGGAGGTCAAATCAAATTTTTGAAAAGGGCGTTGCCAACTCACTAGGAGTTTCCGTAGCGCACCTTTGTCCTTTGATCTTTGCCATAATTTCTCATAATTAGTTGAGGTCATGATTTCTCTAGTTTCCAACACCCTTGTTCATTAAAAGAGAATATTAAGATCTGTTCATTTATGAAGCTTGCTAACGGTTTAAGCATTTGAATTACTCTCAAGCTCGGCGCTGTTGAAATCACTAGTTCAGACCAGCTACAGTCTGCGCTACGGGATCAACTGTCAAAGCTAAATTGGAGGCTGAGGTGGATGTAGCAGTTTCCTAACTTGTGCAGATCCTCCATTATCAGTCAAAATCTCCAGGTATTCCATGAGCTCTCTCCATTGCATAGCAAAGTCTTGAGATACATCATGCCTCGGATTTTGGTAGCGCCTGATGCTACAGACTACTTCCTCCCTCATTCATTTGCATCTGTAGATTTTCTCCCATAGACTTTGCAGCCATTGTCACCTGGATCTCATCTATTCTAGAGGTCAATTCGTTTTTCTTATGAATATTCAGTACCCATCCAATCACTTGGTCCTTGTGTGCACATTGTGCTACATAAAGTCACTGCTAAAACTACGCTACATATCCCCTGTTTCATGTGTTTAGTTTTACTTGGATTGGTCAATGCTATCTTTTGTATTCAGAGACCCATGCATTAGCCTCTTCTTTTCACTGCATCATCATTCATTCATCTCAAGATCTGTTGGCACTGATTGGAAGAAGTCCCTACCCTTCCAAAGCTTTGATCACCATGGTGTGGTGATATAAAACTAAACAACACATCCATGCCTTCCTTAACTCAGAATTTATTTCTCTCAATTATAAAGAAAGGCCATCAAACCAGTCTATTATTAATTCAAGGTGAGTTGGAGGAAAATCATGAGAGAGAGCAACCATTAGCCACTATCATTTCTCATTTGAGCGTTGCCTCTGTTTGTTTCCTTACACATCACTACACCACAACCTTTGATCCCATGTCTTTATCCATGGAGACACCTCAAAAGAAGAAATCTCACGAGGGAGTGTGGTCAGGACTGAACCCTTTGACATGCACTTGTTTGATGTTGAGCCAATGGTCAGGGAGGTTTTTCAAAGTGTTGGTTGCCTCTCTTTTTGCCAAAACATACAGAGGGAACACCCTGAAGTGGCAATGTAGTTTGCATTACATTTTGATGACATTAAGACTAAGGTGGGAAAGCTTGAGTTTGAGGTATTTAAAGCTTCTATTGCAGCAGCCACTGGGATTCCTAATACTGGTGAGAGGTGGTTTAAATCCATGATCCTAAATGTTGCCTTCTCCCAGGACTTTCTCAAACCAGACTATCAGACAGAGCCCCTATGTAGTAGAAAGATAAAGGTGAAGCCATTGAGAAACTTGTTGAGTTTATCAACATTAGCACTCCACGTATTAATCACACTTTCAAAAGATTGATCAGACAACTCAGGGAGGCTAGGAAGGAGGTTGCTCGTTTGAAAGCAGAAAGTTTGACTGAGAGAATTAAGATGAAGGACCTCATGGATATGTATAGTAACACCCTTGATCTGGAAAAAAATTCAGCAAGAAGAGCCCTGCCTCTCTATAAGCAACTTAATAACATTTACTGGCAAACAAAGGCTTTCAGTCTCAAAATAGAAAGCTCAAGGAAGAATTGCATCATTTCAAGGATGAATTGGCCCAGAGGAACTTAAATGTTCTCGTACAAGCTGCAATTTAAAGAGATGAACCAATAGTCATGAAGAGTACACCTGCAGTCAAGAAGAGTATCCCTGGAAAGGAAAAACATGTTGCCATGATAGAGGGAAGCTCTCTTGCAACAAGGAAGAGTGCTAGGTTGATGAAGTAGTTGGGGGATATAAGATCCATTTTTGTGGGTGGTCTCTTTTTGCAACAATAAAGTGATCAAGGAAGTATAATTTTGTGTCATCTATACCAGCATCTACAGACTCCTAATCCATCAGCTAAGTTTTTGTTCTTTTGAAGGATTGGTCTCATCACACAGAAAAAACACAAACATTTTGTAGCACCATGGCACTGTGGAATCATCTATATAGTATGTTCTGCAATTTCGCTACCTAATATGCTACGAAATATCCTAGCTAAACTTATTAATGACGCTACAGAATCTGCAGGAACATTTGATAGATGGCGCTACCAAATCCACATAGTTGTTTTGATGAATGGCGCTACCAATTCTGCAAGACCATTTGAGGTGTGGGGCTACCGAATTTGCAGAAGCTATTTTGGGAGGGGCACTACGGAATTGCACACAGTCATTACACAGGATTAGCGCTACAGAAACTGCAAACCTATTTTGGAGGAGGCGCTACGAAATCTGCAAAGTTCTTTTGCAGAGGGCGCTACAGAACTGGCTACCCAATGTGCTACTGAATGGCGCTATGAACTGGCACCTGCAATCAAGGGATTTGAATTCATGAATCCTTTGGACGGTTGATGATGTGGATAGAAGGGATCACAGGTGGCAGCATGGAGGCAACATACAACCCCTAGAGGGCACTTGACAATGAAAAGGAATGTGCCTAAAGGGAGACATGTCATTTAATTCTTGTTGGAGTGGTTGCCAACATGATTCCTATTTTCTAGCAGTTTGTTAAGAGTTGTTAGCACAGGTGTTAGAATGATTATTGTTTTAGAGAATCCTAGGGGAGGGAGGCCAGCTCACACCTTTATCTGTTGCCTTTTCTTTTTGGTTATAAATACATATTCTAAATTATTAAAGAGGTTCGAATGGTTGAGCTTGGGGCTCCCTGATTGTAATATTTTTGACTAAGTAGATTGTTCTCTAGTTATGTACTAGACTTGAGAATTTTTTATTAATAGAAGTCGGTTTCTCTTTATATCATCTTATTGCCTCTTATGATGAAGTATTCATGATTGGATGATCCACATGAGATTGTTATCGTTGTGTTATGATGAATGTTTGATTATAATATTGTTATGATGTTCTTCAGTGTTCTTTAACTTTGAATTCAAGAAGTTCTTGTGTTTGAGTTTTTCCTCCTTGGGTTGCTTGAAGACCTTATGTCAATAGAAGACCTTTACACCTCCCTTACTAAGTCTTCCTCCTATTCACTATTATTCCCATTCACTGACTGAAGCTAATCAAGACCTCATTTGCTTGCTCGTGCTAGCCCAAATTTCTTAGTTAAAACATTATTATCCCGAGTCTTGTCCATTTGACATTTAATCACTCATTTACATTTACACATACTTTGATGGGTACCGGTCTTATCCTCTTTGCAATCTGAGGGTGATTCTTAGTGCTAATACCTGGCATATGACTGGAGGCTCCACTATCAATACACCAAACGTTGGTAGAAGCTGCACTCATGGAAAGACATATCACAAAAGAGAAATCTCTCAAATCTATCAGTAAACTCATCTACTTTAGTTGAAGTTGCAACCTATCTCTTATTTTTCTAGTTAGTACACTGACTTGCATAATGCCCCATCTTATGACATGCATAGCACTTAACTTTTCTCATGTCCTTTTTATATTCACTCTTTGACTTAGTCTTACTTGTTTGACCTTTCTTGGACCTTTTCTTGCCCTTTGCTAAAAGAAACACATTTTCCACATCATCCCCATATTGTTGGTCTCCCTATTTGGAACCAACTTTGATCTCCTCCTATATAAATTCATCCCAAAGTCTTTCCCAATCAAGAATTTTTTTCCCTAGCAACAATACCACAAAGAAATGAATCCCATGGTTTTGAAAAACCATTCAAGGAAGTTCTAACCAATTCTGTCCCATCCACTTTTTCTCTGATAGCCCCTAATTCATCACGAATCTACAAAAACTTGGAAAGGTATGATGCAATTGTATCAGTTTCGGTCATCTTGGTGTTTCTTAGGTTTTCTCTCAACACCATCTTTTTATCTTGATTGTCACTTTAGTATAGATTGGTTAAAGATTCCCACATCTCATGTAATACCCCTAGGCTGAACCCCAATTGTAATGTAAATGTAAATGTACATATAGGCTAGTGAGTTGTGGGAACACAAGTTTTGGGTACAGTTTAGTGCACGTGCACCAAGGGAAGCATGCACACTTGTTTCATAGCTTTGCATGCACCTAAGTAAGTGTGAGGATTGTCGTGTGTACGAACCAAGGGAAGAGTGTGCGCCCGTTTCATAGCTTTGCACGCACCTGAGTAAGTGTGTGGGGATCACTTCAAAGTGCGCATTGGACCGTGTTTGTAGCCGAGATATTTTTGGGGTTGGAGAGCCTTTACATATATGTATATTGAGGCCAAAGTGTCTGTGTGGTTATTATTCTAGAGAGCCTGGATTGCGACAAAGACCAGTGCAACTATTTTTGCAAAATATAATTGCACCCAGATATTAATAAAAATGTATCATTGCGCGCATACCAATTAGATGAAAAGAGACGGGGGGCTAAAACTTCAGTAGAGTGGGAAAGGGGTGTGAAGCTTAAATGTAATATTTTAATAATAATTCCAAAAGTATAATTTTAGGATATGTATTTATCCTAAGTTTCTAAGGAATGGGAACGAGTCACCAAGTGGAGCTAAGTTAGCTCTTAAGGTGACAAGTGTCCAGTTATAATCATGCAAATATATTGTTGGACCTTAGTGTATATGGGGGGAATTCACTCTTTCCATCGGGGATGCAGACCAACTTTTCTGGGAGAGGCATCTGTATCTTGTTGTAACTTGTTTCCATCACATAACCCCATACTTGGGAAGGCTTGTGTGTTATCGAAGAGGTGGGTTTCCAGGCCTTTGTTTTTCAAAGAAGCAAGTTGTAAGGCATGTGTTTGTTGAAGAAGCGGGTTTTCAGGCCTGCAATCATTCTCTCCAATTGAGAGAACTGGTGGGAATTGTTTTCCCAAGGTGCACAATTACAACTACAGGGCTCTGATACTTCATGTTCGACCTGTTGTTGAAGCCCTGGAAGGGAAGTGGAGCAGCCGAAGGACTGTTGAGCAGAGAAGGGGAACACTTCCTGGGGTGGGACATGGATGTGGGGAATGAGGGATTGTAGTCTGTTTTCTAGGGTTGGTACCTTTGTCTAGTTATTTTGACTGTTGATAGACCTTAGCTTGGTTTAGGAATCATTTTCCCAAATGGAGCTTTATCCCTAGCTCGAGGGTGACTTGTGTTGAGTTTATAAGCAACAGAGTCTATGGTCGGGAGGAATGTTTGAGGTCTGTGCGCAGTTGGTGGGTTTTAACAAAAGATAAGTGTCTTCTTATGTGTATTATTCTATGATTAATGTGCATATACATGTTAAATATATTATGTGTTATAGTTGTATATATATTTGTCCATGGATTGTATATGTTGTAGAACGACATGTTTGTTGCATATGCAAGGCATGGGCCATGACAATTTATATGTGTTTATATATGGTTTATATATATGGTTTAACATATGAAAGCTTATGATATTTATTTTTATGGAATTGGTACATAATTATACTGGGTTGTGCAAGTACCGCTAGTTCTGCATAACTGATGTTGATGTAGAGCATGGTAGTTGTTAAGTGTTTCCTATTAGATAATTTTGTGGTATTGGTTATGGGATTTTGAGGCAAGGCTAGAATCATTGCGCACGCAAAGTGGTAACAGTCTGCGCACATGAATGGGATAGACCCTGTGTGTGGAATAGAATGGTTGCGCACTTAGTTGTGTTATGGGTTCATTCCACTATTATAGTCGTTATCTTGTTAAGTAACTTCAACATTAATCATATGGGTTCTAGTGCGAAGCTAGAAATGTTGTGCATGTTGAGGGACAGTCCATGTGGTCAACACATTGACGATTGAGCGCACAGAATTGCTAGGACATAGTTTTTGCGCGCAGTAGAAGACTGGTTTGCGCGCAGTAGGAAAAAACATTTGCACATAGCACAAGCCCAGCTGTGTGCGTTGTTGGTTTCAAAAAGTTGTTACAACAGAAGAAAGAATTGTTGTCGAAGCTTTATTTAGCGAGCTATGGTGGGGAAGACTTTACAATGTCGTAACGAGACTCAGCTAGGAGGTTGGATACATTACAAAGTGGCCTCAGAGTTTGAAATTTTGATGTGACGTAGCCCGGAGTAGAGTTGGGGATGTTAAATCTCGCAGACATTATTTTTCCCGGTTACATGAGGAATGACATGGTCTTTAATGGAATCAAGGATTATCCTCTTGGATTTAACATTTTTTTTTTATATTCATCCAACGATATTGCATCCGTAGGAATAGTGACAGTTTTTTCAACAATGTTCCACAAATTATGTTCCTCCAACAACAAGGCAATCCTTTTCTTCCATGGACTGGAATTTCCATCCCCCTCCAACCTATCCTCAAATATCAAACTTGTAGCCATATGACCTACTCAACTGATAACAAGGCCCAACACTCTTTCCGGTGAACAAACTGCAAATCTCTTGCAAACCCTTGTGTCAACTTGTTTGGTTTCCCCTCTCAGTATTAATGCTTTGATACCATGTAGATTTTTAAGGTTCAAATATTTGTTTTTGGTTTCAAAAAAATCATTTTCTCAGTTTAATGTTCATTCATAAATGCATTTTCAAAACTGGAATTTATAATAAAAAACACATTGAATCTTTTACTTGCATAGTGAAAACAAGAAATCAAACCACTTAATGACACAAGATGTTTTTGGGCAATGCCCTTGGAAAAATCCCGAAGGGAAAACCAGTAGAGAGAGGAAATTTTATTATTATGATCTTAGAGAAAAAAAAATGGAAATTACAACAAGAGATACAAGAACAAATGCACCTCAAAATTCATGCCCAACACAGGAAATCGTGCCAATAGTATTGTACTTCCTATACAGAGTGTCAAACTCAGAATTGTTTACTGCCTCGAATTATGTGCCTCTCACACGTGCGGTTGTATGGTATTATTCTCGATGTTTGTGCAGAATACAGTCTGCATTAATTGTTGTACTATATGTGCATTAATTATTGTTGTATGACCTCGATTTCTATGCACTAACTTATTGTACTGATTGCATTAATTGATTTCCTTCTTTCTCCTTGGGATGTGTTCCCTCCTTTGTTGCAATATTTCTCTCCTTTTTTCTCTTTTTCTCTTTCGCTTTCTCTCTCCTCGTTAATGAAAAAATATAAATGTGTCGATTTCCCTAGATTTCCTTTTTGTCTCTTCATGAGGAATTTATTTAGTGAATTTAGATATAATGGCTTAGATTGAATCCTAGGCCACTCAAGATCTATTGTTGCGATATAATCACTCATTATCACAACTTAAGTCACTTTATTCCTCATAAAGCAAAAGGTCACTTAAAATTTATTAATATTAAGTTCATATATAGAGACCACTTTATGTCCCCCACATGCTAAGACACCAAGCACACATAGAAGACCATTTGATCTACAAAACTCAACAAAAAGAATATTTGATTTCATCGTCAAATAAGCTCTGACTCATGTAAGTTATAGGTTGTTCATTGTTTTGATCATCCTTTTGTAGAAGAATGGCAGAGATTGCTTGTTCAGATGAATTTCTACAAATAATAAACTCTTTATCAAAATTTGGTTTCGCCAAAACTGTTGCATAACTTATTGCCTTTTTTATTCCTACAAAGGCTTTTTAAGCATCCTTATTCCATGAGAAATATTGATATTGTTTCAACAAAATATGAATAGGCTTGGAAATTACAGCAAAATCAGGAAAAAATCTTCTAACAAAGTTAATTCTTCCCATAAAAATTTCAATTTCGTTTTTAGATGCAGGGGCTTGAATATTTAGAATGATGATAACCCTCTCAGGATCAATACTGATTCCTGAATTAGAAACAATGTGACGTAAAAGCTTTCCTTGAGTGACACCAAAAACAGATTTTGAATGATTTAAAGACATGCCAAATTTTATGCAATGCGTAAAGACTTTTCTAAGATGATTGAAATGATTTTGTCAGTTTTTAAAGTAAACAATTAAGACATCGATATAAATCTGAATTATCTTATCGATAAGATCCGTCGAAAGTTATTTGCATAACTCTCTGAAAAGTAGCACTCACATTAATTAAGCCAAAATGAATTCGTTCATAAGCAAAGGTGCCCCATCGCGTTGTAAAAGTGGTTTTATATTTTTCTGCCCTCTTGACTTTGATTTGACTGTAGCCTGAAAATCCATCAAGAAGGGACATCATCTGTGACCCTGCCACTTGCTGCAAAATCATTTCCATATTAGGAAGGGGAAAGTTATCTTTTACACTTGCTCTAATAAGTGCACATAAATCTACACATAGTCTAATGTCACCATTCTTTTTTTTTATAGGAACAAGGTTAGACACCCACTTAAAGTATTTGACAGGAAAGACAATATTAACATTTATTAAGTTTTCCACTTCTTTTCTTATAGTAGCTTCAAAAGCAGGGTTTATAGGCCTTTGTTTTTGCTTAACAGGTTTTGCTTCTTCCTTAATCATAATAACATGTTGGATAACACTAGGATAAAAAACCGCGAATATCCTCATAAGACCATGCAAAAATGTCTTTGAATTCACAGAATAAATCCATGAATCTTTGTCTTTTATTATCAGAACAATGGGCTCCAATTTTTTTAATATTTGGATGCTCCTGAGTTAAAATGTTCACCGGAATGATATCTCATATTTTCCTCTTCGACTCCTCTTCTTCTTTGTATTTCTTGTTGCTAACATCACTTGTTGAGAATGAGCTCTCAAGAGAAGTCAACCCTTTTGGAATTTTATTATCTTCAAGTGAAATGATTTCCTTTTGCTTATAAAGCTCATTCTGTAAAAAGGCACAAATGCTTTCATCATCAGGGAAGACCTGTCATGATTCCACAATATTAGGAAGATGAGGTCGATATAAAGATAAAAATGTTCAATCGGGTCTTAGGGGTAATAATTGCCTTGTAGGAAAGGCTACAAAAATAGCCAACCTATCAACTATGGAATTCAATTCTCTTTTGATGTGACTGATGTTAAAAGATAACAGATTTTGGATTAAAGCCCAAATAGTTTGGGTGTATCTCTTCAACAACTTGTTAGAAGGATTATATATTTTTATCACCAAATTAACAACAAGTTGTTATGAATCTCCAAAGACAATGAGATGATAACAACCTAGATAATAAGCATTCTCGATTCCTAGCAGCAAGGCTTCAAATTTAGTAAAATTATTAGTGCAGGCAAATTCTAATATGTAGGAAAAATTATGAATTTTACTAACATGAGAGTATAATACAATGCATGCTCCATTTCCTTCATTTTAACATGCACCATCAAAGTGCATATGCCACATTCCATATTCATAATCAAAAGGTTGTTCAATGAAAGCATTATCTTCATCAACAAAAATTGAGTACACACCCATTTCTTCCTAAATACAATTAACGTTTGGTTGAGGGACTTTTTCTACATATGGTAAAATTTGTCCTTAAAACAATAATGATCTTTCCATTTTTAGGAATAGACATACAATGTGTTCCATATAATGATAAATAAACACCAATCAAAGCCTGCCAATCTCTACCCAAAATAATAGAATAGTTATTGACAGGCATATAAATTACTTGAATGTTCAAAGTGGTTCTAATTTCACGATGGGCACAAAGAACTAAATTTAAGTCCTTGATCTCACTAATCGTTGTTTGTTGTTGATCATTATAGGACAACATACTTCTCGAATTTTCATTTGTACAAGACAGTCCCAGTTCTTCCATAATAATCTTGGGCATAACACTAGGGCCTGATCCACCATCTATTAAACAACAGTGAGCAATCCTATCCATTATTTTAACAAATATCTAAAAGGGAGGGTTTTTTACAAAGTTTTTAAAATTATTTACACCTAGCTTATTTACATGCAATTCATCTCCATCATGTTTTTAAGATGAACTAGCTATTGAAGAAGTTTTACCTAAGACCTTCCATATAATTCTTCAGATGTTGTTGTTATTCGGGGATGGTAACCATGTCCAAGAGAGATGCATTTTCCTTTATATTAGCTAGTTGTTTAAGAATGTTATACTTTGATGGAGGTAAAGAGGTTGATACCTCTTGACATTTAGTTGTCGTAAAAAACTGAGGATTTTTATCTTGAGAGGATGAACTAGGGGAAAAGATACAGTCTTTGGATTACCACCCTTCCATTTATTTGTGTATGATTTATTCCTTGTCTATAAAATAATTGCATCCTCTTCATGAGCCCAATCTAAGGCAGCAATGGTTGTTTTGGTATTTTTGCCAAAGATTAACTCTTGTGCTCTCTTCTTGATTTCACAAGTGCTTTCCTCATGATTTCATCATAGAAATTACACCAAGCCCTAGAGAGAATAGTCTTTGGTTGATTATGGAATAGAGAATTAGTTGGTTAATTTCTCAAAACAACTTGTGTGGAAGACTCAGTAGGAGATGATGTCGAAGCGACCCCTTCCTCTCAAAAGCAATCATTTGATTGCTCATATCTTGGACAAGCTACAAAACTGTGGACATATCAGTCTGCTTTACTAAATCTTCCTTGGGAAGACCAATTCTTTCCAATTGTTCTTCATACTCTAAGAAACCTTGAAGTGCAGACCCTAAATTTGTTACATTTTTCTCCTCTAGTCTGTGGTGATAAGAGGAGGGTAATGCATTATAATAATGCATAAAATCATCTTGGTTGTGAGGTCGAATTAGTTCATAAATTTGATTGTATATTTTAGTGAAACGAAGATTAAAAGACTCGATTGTTTCACCGTTATTATAAAAATTATTTTTATATTCTCATAATTGATC
>ML852894.1:0-21600 GCA_009831015.1 Picea engelmannii | reverse complement strand
GCGACAACTTGTCCTTAGTGACCATTTCGTGCAATCAACATTAACTAAAAGAGAACATAATTTTTTTTATTCATACATTAATTCGATGGTCAAACAGAGTTTAACGAATAGGATATCTATACTCAGGCCTTCTGGCCTATCAGGAAAAAGCTTCCACAAAGATTTCAAATTGGAATAAAAAAGCACAGGCTGGCATGAATATTATGGTGTAATTAATGTTTTTTTGAAAAGAATAAAAACTTGCAGTCTCGCAAGGAAATTGCGTTGTTAGGAGCAACGATGGCACTAGCGGATACGAATACCATATTAGGGACATATTCGGTAACACACCTCACAGATGCAGCCACCCAAAATGAAAAAAAATATGGAAGAGGTATTATAAGGAAACACATTCCAGTTCATTGAAGCACATAGATGGTCATTGATGTAGGAAGCATTGTATCCCCCACGAGTTCGCTATTTTCTTGAATGTCGAAGCAGCTAAAAGGAACTATAGACTCTATGAGGGATGTGCCTGACAATACTCTTCTGGGGAAGCAGAGAATTCACCCAACAATGTGTGCCAATCCACCTAGGACATGCCACGAGGATGCCCATGAGGGAGCCAACGTTCTGTGCGAGAGTGGGAGGTTTCTCCCAATGGTTCTTGTCTTCCAGGGTGTGGTTCCATCTAGAATCAGAATGGGTATAGATAAAGAGATTAAGGGAGAGGGTAAAAAACTCTTGTGTTACCAACTAAAGACAGTGAGCCTTCAGGGATTCTAATTCATGCATTCAGGTTCACGATTGTGCTTACCCACTTATTGTTGACTGGTCGCTAACGAATGCCCGAGTAAAATAAATGGGGGTTGCTACAGCTCAAGGATACTCCCCCATATTCCTCGGCATACCCATATTGAAATTGAGAATGCAACAGGTCTCTTACAGAAGTTTTACCTGCCCTGAAATTGTATTCCTTTTAAAAGAAAACCTCAACTAGAGGGCCAAAACCTTTAAGAATAAATCCTAGGTGGTTACTCCCATGACATCCTATTTATTTTATAATTAACTATAGGTTTCAGGCCTAACTTGACTGATTAAAAACAATTTAAACTGGTTTCTAGTATTGATTCCCCTGAGTAAGGGCCAGAACGAGTTTTTAAAATTCTCAGTGTTTTGTCTTCAAAAGTATCACTCCGCACTTTTGTTTTTACAAGAATAGGTAGGCAACACATAAATTTAGTTTGTACATGTGGGTCATCAAGACTCTCTCCAACGACACAGGGATACGTGACATGATGTCTTCATAAGCACTTACTTTTTTTTGAAAACACAATGAAGGGATAAAATGAAATCAAAGAGCATAGAAAAATATAAAGGCTAACAGATATAAAAAAATGTAGAGAGAGTTAAGAAAACCAAATTGTTGGTGAAGAAACAATAAATTTATGCCAAGAATTCATTGTAGAAGCAACAAAATCGTTCAACAAAATCAATTTAATCCCTCAAGAAAATAAATATAAATCACGCAACAAAAATCACTCTAAATCTCCCAACAAAGTCACTCAACAAATCACTGTAATCGATCAACAAAATCCACTATAATTTCTCAACAATATCGCTAAAAAAATTCACTGTAATCACTACTGAAGGGAGGGGCTATAAGAAAAACAAGTTTTAAGAGCCCAACTTGGCAACAAACCAACAACCTAAAACCCCAATACGAATTGAAACTGATTAAAAACTTAGATTTAAATCCTTACTATGAACTGATAGAATAATGTCAACTGCAAATGCATCAGTTGCTTCATCATCATTATAATCTCATACATAGGATAATTTTAACTAAAATATAACAAAATTCAAATACGCATACCAAATCCATCATGATCCTGCCTAACTGATGGGACCTCACTGGTACCTCCAAGCTAATGCTAAGGGCACTCTTCTTCCTTTGATCCCCCCGAGCTCCAAAGGGTGCATGCAAACAATAGAGAACATTAGCTCTCATCTCACCTCGCAAGGTTGAGATAGCACTCGTTACCCGAGTTGGGTGTTCCAACTCCCACAAGAGAAAATCTAGTGAAGATGAAATCCCGACAGCATAACCTTAGGCAAACTAGACATAATCCATACTCCTCCTTCGTCATCCTTTTAATATAGTTTTCAAGTGATTAGTTTCCCAAACCCTCATTAGATTCTTTTTTCACTTATTTAATTAGGAAAAACCTCCCCCGTACACATGTCGCCCGATCCCCTAGTTGCACGAGAAAATCAATTTATTAATTAATTAAATTTTCCTAAATGTCTCACCCACCTAAAAACGTTCCTAAAAATGCTCATCGATGTGTCACTATTCCCTTACAATTCTTAAATGATTTCTGCCTTACTTAAATCCTAGCTGAGTTCTTAAATAGAAAGTTACAAAGGCTAGATTCCTTACTAAGTTAGACATTCCCCTTTTTCTTTAAGTTTTCCCTTTTTTTTAAGTTCCCCTTTATCTTCAAGTTTCCCCTTTTTCTAACTAAGTTCGGAATTAACAAGTTTAGAAAAACAACCATTTACTCCCTTTTTGATAATTAAACCTCCATTAAAAATTTTACTTTAATTAATAAAGATTGAATTTTCTTTACCCCCTTCTTGTTATGTCTAATTAGTTTTTTTTTTTTCGGAGGTTCTACTTAGACCTGGGTTTTAAATTCACTAGGCTTGGCAACAATTCTTAAGGGAAAAATTATTATTAAACTTTACTCATCACATCATTCATTTTAAGATCGATGAGGTCCTAAGGAGGTATAGTTTTCTAGTCACTAGGTTTATTAACTTACCATAGTTAAAATCACGGTGTTTCCTTCATGACATACTACATGCTACAAGGGTTCCACTCGCATGATTTTGTTTTATTTGCACAACATTCCCTTCAAGACACACTACGTGCTCCAAAGGTGCCACTTGCCTCTTGAATGAGTTTATTACACATGAAACCCCTCGAGTCAATACTTCACCAGTTGATCTTGTGGGAGACTAAGGGCCTCAAAGGAATAAGGACTCTTCCTTATTGCATGCCCCTTAGAATCATCGTGAGCAACTTTTACAGTTTTCCCTCATGGCATCATGGTTATTCTATAAATAGGTAGTCGTTAACCTATAGTTCGAGCCATGGAAGGAGTGCTAGTAGGTTGTGGTAGGTTTTCTGCCACACATCTCCCTCAATGTATTTATTTGTCATGTGTGACCCCTTTACTCCAAATGTGGGTCTTGTCGGTAAGCTATTGTCAGCCTGCATCCATCAAAGAAACATGTCATCGAAAACAATCAACATCATAATATCTAATCATATGTACATATGTCACATAAACAACATTCAAACCCTAACAATCCACTCCCTTACTCGATTCGGAGTCCAAGGAGTTTCATCGATGCCCTGGTATCCTCTAACGTCCAGATTCCTACACACTTAGGAGAACCTAGTCAATAGCACATGTCAATTTAAATACAACAAAAATAACATATACTCAAATCCAAAATATATCATAATCATAATGAAAAAAGCTAAGAGTATAATGACCTGGATCACTTGCACAGAAGTGTCCTCAAAGGATAATTTTTCTTAGTGCACACAAGAGCGGGATGTTACATACACCCCCTCTTTTTTTAAACTTCATCCCAAAGTTTGGCAATATATAAATGTCGAAATAAGGTGTCTAAAAATATCGATATGTCAAGCTATCAAAAAAAAAAAGAAATTGATGACGCATATCATATGCATCCTCCCAGATTGTCGAGTGCGAACTAGTTTTTGCATTGGAACTTCACCTGATCAATTGTTCGATGCCATAGCTATTGAATGCGATGGTCCAAAATGTGGATTGTCTCCTCCGTGAGTGCACCCTCGCCTAAAATCTGCCAAGAAATCAATTCAATCACATGCGTAGGATCATTGACCTAAAGTCACACAGAGATACAATATAAACATTGTGCAACACCCCATGAATGAGGCATGTCTAGCCATTAGTCGCTTCATAATTATGGTCGATGAAATGTGGATAAAGAAACCTTTCTATAGATCATGCGCTTCTTCCGTCCCCTTTCTACAGATCCTTCATTTCTTTCAATAGTAACTCAAGGGCGTCTGACACAGTCATCCATTAAGAAACTCAAATTGCGCCATCTCAATGGTGATTTGGTAGTTGTTTTAGTACGCAAACTTGGCCAATGGCCATGACAAATCCCAACGTTGTTTTTGGCCAAACACACTCATATGCAACACAACCTTCCCAAACTAGTTTTTTCCTTTGGTCATCATGTCTATCTCAACGACATGTTGTACTAAAGTTTAGTAGTGTTCCCAAGGCATCTTTGGAAACTTGTGTAAAATCGTCATGTAGTTAACGATGTCCTCCTTTATCACTTCCAGATGAACAAGGGCTTAAGGTCGGTCCTCATCTTCATGACTCCTTGATGAGCCATGTTCACTGCTCAATGAGCTTAGAATAACATCAAAACTTCTCAATTCATCATTGGGTTGAAGTAAATCCACTTATTATATTTCAAATATCTGTCATTATCCATAGTATTTCCCCCATTTGGTGCCATCATGGTGTCTTGCCCGAAAAATTCCATACCCTCTTTATACCAGTCAACATCATGTTGTAGTTATAATCTCTTCACATAGATTCGTTTGAAGAGGTATCATTGAAAATACGCGTCGTATTCGACTCAATGAGTCGGCCACTCTATTCATTGTTCCTTTTAAGTAGGAAATCTTAAAATCATACTCTCTAAGAAATTCTGAACAATGTCGTTGTCGTGTGTTCAAGTCTCTTTGCGTAAAGATGTGATGTAAACCACAGTGGTCCATTTTTAGTTAAAGTTTTTGTACAATAAGGTAGTGTCTCCATACACTCAAGGAATAAACAATGTCTAACAACTCCAAATTGTGCATCTCATAGTTCTCCTCATGCCTTCTCAACTTTCTCGAGATGTAAGAGCTCACTCAACCGTCTTGCATCAAGAGTCCACCATGCCTTCCTTGGATGCCTCAGTGCATACCAAGAAATCCTCGTCCATGTTAGGGAGCCTTAGTATCGGTGTTGTTGTCAAAAGATACTTGAGCCTCTAAAATGCTTCTGCACATTTCTTGTTCCAAACAAACATCTTGTTCTTCTTGTGCCATTTCGTAATTGGATTTGCAATATTCAAAAAACCCTCGATGAACCCTCGATATTATCCCACTAAACCCATGAATCTACACACTTCTGGGACATCTTCGATGTAGGCCATTCCACAATAACCTCGATCTTTTTTGGATCGACAATGACGCCTTCATCGGAGATTATATTCCCTAAGTAGTGAATGTTCGATTAATAAAAGTATCATTTACATAGTTTCCCATACAATTTGTTCTCTCATAAACACTATAGTACCAAGCGCAAGTGTTCATCATGCTCCTGCATCGTCCGCGAATATATCAAAATTAATATTCAATGAATAATTGGATGAACTTTTCCAAGTATTCGTGGAAAACCCAGTTCATCAAGCTCATAAATATCCCTAGGGCATTCGTCAGTCCAAACAGTAAAACCGTAAACTTGTAATGTCCAAATCTCTTCTTAAAGTTGGTCTTAGGGATGTCATCCTCTTTGATGTGTAAATAGTGATACCATGTTCTCAATTCCATCTTTGAAAACACCATTGTGCCTTTCATTTGATCAAATAGATCGTTAATCCTTGGCAACAGATATTGGTTCTTGATCGTTGACTTGTTAATTGATGGTAGTCAATGCAGAGTCTCTACAACCCATCCTTCTTGTGTATAAAAATAAAAGGCACACCCCACGGTGACACACTCGGTCACATAAGTCCCATGTCTAGCAACTCCTTCAATTGCATTTTCAACTCCTTTAACTCAGGGGTCGACATCCGATAAGGCGTTCTCGCTATCAGTTCAGTTCATGGTTTTAGCTCTATCATAAATTCCAATTCCCTCTTAGGTGGAAACCTTGGTAACTTCTCTGGGAAGACATCCACAAACTCTGATAATAACAGAAGGTTTTTCCAGTGCTTCCGCCATGCCTTTTCCATTTAACACAAGGATGGCATATAGCTACCATCCCTTACCCATTATATTTTGTAGTTGCAAGGAAGAGATGAACCCCAGAGAAAATCCCTTGTTTCAACCCACAATCATGCGTCTCTATCACTCATCATTGACCAAGCTCAAACATTTCGTATTACAGTTGAGTATCGTCTTATGCGATTCCAACCAGTCCATACTGATCATGTAATGAACCCCACATTTACCCATAATTTGTTTTTCTAGGGTTATTATGAAATACTTTCATTTATTCTCTAACATTTCTTAATGATACTATGATGTGATTTAACACTACTTTTTATTTTCATTCTTTACATTTACCATAACCTTGACAATTGGGACTAAAGAACTCTAACTTATTCCTATTCTTAAGGAAGGTAGTTTGATACCTAAGCGAATGTAACTATATACATATATAGTTACTCACCATAGAGTATGCATTCAATTTGTGCAAGCTATTTATATCCATATTATGGAAAACAACAAATGCACATTTCGTCACTCTCTTCGTATTAAGGAATTTATATATATTCACCATCGATTAAACATTCAATAAGCGCAAGTTATATACATACTATGGAAATTAATAAATGCATATTTTTGTACTGGCTTTGAATTAATGAAATTAACCCCTCAGACTTGTGTGACAAAACACATTATATCCACATGACATTCGACACGTGATAGCATTAAGGCCTAGAACAATTGAATCAAACGGTTGGGTGTCTGTTGCTTATTCTTAGTTTTTTACTCCACTCATTAGGACTAAACCTCTAACTAACACTAGAACAAGGAATAATGGATTTGGAATGAAGTATAGAACTCTAACAAAACTATAACCTAGAAATAATATGTTGTTACACTTGTCCTAGTCTGATAGTATATGACTATCATGGTGTAAATGAACCCTGCCAATGACATTTATGGAGTTCTATAACTCGTCTCCTTGGGACCATCACTTGTTTACTGTGTCCATCAAATTGCTTCCACATTGATATAATCACATGGGCTGGGTAAAAATGTATATTAATTCCATTAATCTTAACCTACGGAGATTCTCCCAAGTCTATTGTTTCACCCATCCTCTCGCCTCTATGTAGCCTGCCCTTTGTTTACTATGATAACCCTCTTTCAGTATTTCATGGTAGCATAACCATCTCTTTGGTGGAGTTGGGATCCCTCTGCTAGAGAAGAGCATGGCGGACCACATCTATCAAATGCTACCATAAGCTAGGTAAGGATTCTCTAGTTTTTATATATCCAAATCTCAATTTTAAGAAATGTTTTTCTGTATGTATCAGTTCTGTCAGAAACTCTCAAAAGGGTCTGGTGTAGAATTTTGGTAATGGCATTTCACTGAGTAGTGTTTTGGGGTTTACTTTGGTTTTATACCTATCCTTCGTATTGTTTTCTCGGACCATGCATGATGATGACTTACTGTATTTTAAATGTTTCTTTGTCTAAGTTCCTCGAACCTTACGGGCTCGAGGTAAAACAATAGTTCGTACTTGAGCCCTTCGGAAAATCTGTTACTTTGGTAAAGATTCAAAATCGATTTGTGATTTTGACTGTGTGCTATGTTGTTTTCTCGGTTTTTATACCCTAGTTGGGAACTGGTTTTCACAATTGTGTGGAGGAGCGTTTCCTTATGACTTTAATGTCACTGAGTCTTTCCCTTTTTTTATAGATACGCTGATATCAAGTAACTCTGGATTTTTTTTAGTGAAATCCTTGGTCTATAAATTTATGAGGGTAAAGTCTTGGTACTCGTGAAGGTCCCGAGTTGTTTCTATGAAGGGAATAATTGGTTTTCTTTTATATCCCTGCCTTATGAAATCACGAATTGCCTAAATTCTTGAGTATGCCAGTAACGCTCGGCCTTTACTACATTTGACGTATTCCAGAAAAAAAAAGTGTGGTAAAATGTTAAAGAACTCATGAGATAAATCTTTGCAATACAATTAATTCCATGAGAACTTATTTCTTGGCATGTTCAATTTAATTCATGTTATCCAAAAATTTAAATGAAATTCCTTTTAATCTATAGTTCTTTCCCTTAATCTATGACGCTTTTATACCAGTATGAATACCATTTTTGTCTCTCGTCATTTTAGCTTATTCCGGGCCTTTGGGACCTGGCCGAAGAATTACCTTGTTTGTTGTCCTAAAGGTTTAAATGTCTTAACTTCTTTTATCAAATCGCATCCACGAAATAAAACTCAAGTTTATTTAACATTCTATTCGTGATGTTTATTTGTTTGGATGATGTATAATTATTCTCTTTCTGGAAATATTACTAAATGTTTGGTTTCTAAAATCTAATGATGAGCCCCTTTTGACTACAAGGGTACCCGTCAGGCAGTCCTTGCCTCCTCCAACCCCCCTTTGGTTTGTGGATGACGTTGTCAAGGATGTTGAGGAGGAAAACAACTTTTACTTTACACCCCAAGTTAAGTACAGTCCAAAACTTTCGTGTGTTGTCTCTTTTATAATTATTTTCCTTGGTAATTTAATTTTACATTCATAATAAGAATTTCAATTGCTTCCTACTAAATATTAACTAAAATTCTCTTGGTCTTTTTACAGGATTCGTGTCCACGAAATCCTCGAATTTTGGAAATTTCCTTACGCAAAAGGTACTCAGGTTCCTTTACAGTACTCTCGGAGTTTATCAATCCATGTTCTAATAAGCGAACTAATTGTCCGACCTAGAATATCGTTATTGTGGAGGGTTCAATCTAGGCTCCTATATTGGCTGGTTAACAAATATATTCAGTTGTTGTAATGATGTTTCATTGTTGGAAGATTATAAACGCAGTAATTATGTAGGGTTGAATACACCTTTGTTTTGTTGGCCTAATTTTTGGATATGTAATAAGTTTAATTACATCTTCCGTATACTTATATAACACAGTCCCATTTACGGTTAATACACATAAAATATCTTACTCAAGGCATAGAATAAAACTGTGAGAGTTATACTACATTTTATTTGATTTCAACAACATTTGAGTCAATAAATCCATTCATCCATAATTAAAGAGATGCATTATATCAGTCATCAAACAAATAACGTTCAATCAGACGAGTATATGGACATATGTGAGCAATTATCATACAACAAATGGAACAACCAAGTTCCTCCCAAACTTAGAAGGGAACAACCAAATCTAGTTGCACCACTCACCACCTAGCCTGACCATGAATCCATGAGGGTGAACTCTAGAACTCTTCCTCAGCTATAGTCCTTCTATTTCAGAAAAATTCTCCTTGCCTCACACTCAGAAAATAGTTTTCATAATAGCAAGAGATAATTATTTTCCCCAGCATACTAGGCAACATCTTGCCTCCTCCCATATGATATATATATATATATCCAAAAGGAATTGTGCCTAGGTCTTTTCCCCTTAGGAATTTTCGTAGCTTTCAAAATCCATCATTTTCAGGGGGTGACAAAGGCCAAATTCTTGATTTTCCACTTGTAACATTCAACTCTGAGGCAGTTCGAACATGTTCCCCACTCAAGGAGTCATGGTCATATGATTTCAACCTGGTTGTTCCATTTGTCCATCAACAATAAATATAAAAAATATTTGTTTCTTACAAGTGTCATGGTCAAATAGATAGTTGAATCAAATAAAATCTTTTCCCAACATTCATACTCATAAATTAAAATTAACTAAATTCAAAATTCAAAATTTCCATTTCGAATTTACCAAAAACGGAAATAAATAGCTAAATATTTTTTGAATTTCAAATTTACATCCTTTCCCCCTTAAACAAAAAATTGTCCTTAGTGTTCATCCCTTCCTTAGAATAGGATTAGATGATATTTATGCAACTCTCCTTCGAACTCCCAAGTGGCCTCCTTAGGACTAAAGTGCTTCCATTGCACTTTTACCTGGGCAGTGGCTCCATTCTGAAGTGATATTTCTCTCACTTCATGAATGTGTAGAGGTTCCACTTGGAAGTTGCCTTCTGGTTCCACCTGCACCAAGTTCTAATCGATCGTATGATTAGGGTCATGAACATAATTCTTTAACAAAGAAACACAAAATACATTATGAATCTTTAGATTGGCAGGAAGTGCAAGTTGATACGCCATGGGTCCAATTCAAGCTAAGATCTCGAAAGGACCAAAAAACATGTGTGCCAACTCGGCACAATTCCCTACCTTTAGTGAACTTATTCTGCCCTTGAATTTTAAATAGATGTGGTCTCCCACTTGAAATTCTAGCTGTCTTATTTTCAGGTCCGCTTAACATTTTTATCTTTCATGTGCCTCTTTTAAATTTTGTTGTGCATATTCTTCTTGGAGACTTTATAATCCCACCATGAATCTGTCAACTCGGTTATCCCATCTAATCAGATTTGTACACTTTTTGTCATACAGTATTTTGAAGGGGCTCATCTTAGCCGAAGTTTCCTAACCATTGTTGTACGTAAATTTCACCAAGTGTAGGTAGTCTTCCCACTTGATTGATTTTGTCATTGCGTACATGCGTAGCATATATTCTTCGATTTGGTTTTCTCATTTGGTGTGACCATCTATTTGTGGATCATAATTGGTGATGAAATTCAGGTTAGTATATAACCCTCCAAAGAATTATTTCCAAAAAGTAGATGCAAATTTTACGTCTCTATCTGAAATCACCGTTTTAGGACTACCATGTAGTCTAAAAATTTCTTTCATGAATATTTTAGAAATGTTAATAGCTTTAAAAGTAGACCTCAGAGGAATAAAGTGTGCAGACTTACTAAGTTTATCGATTACCAACATAATTGAATCGTTTTGTTTTTGAGTTCTAGGAAAACTTGTAATAGATTCTAGCGATATAGTCTCCCATTTCCATTCCGGCACAGGTAAGGGATGCAATAGGCCAGCTAGAAGTTGGTGTTTGGATTTCACATGCTGACAATATTGACACTTAGCTAAGTATTTTGTTGTTCCTCCCTTCATATTAAGCCAATAAAATATCTTCCTTAGTGTTGCTACCATTTTCTGGTATCCCAGATGACTAGAATATGGTTTCTTGTGTACCTCGTCCAAAACCATTAACTTTCATTAAACTGAATTTGGTATCTATATTTTGTTTTTAAATCATAGTAGACCATTTCTGTCCAAACTCAAATCTGTTTTGTCTGAATATTTTGTATTATTCCATAAATCTGCCACTGTTTTATAAATTTATAAATTTTGTAAATTATAATCTCTCTGAAAATAAACCATAATCGTCATATGGATAGTAACACATGATATCATTCGTAACTTAACCATTATAAGAATTATATGATATTCCTTCTTTATTTGGCTTTGTGTGTCTCTTTGTATCAATTTTTTTTATTTTTCTACATTAATTAATGTTTTGGTGATCTAATACTATCAAGACACTCTCATTACTGAATTCTATCCATACATATAACCTAATGATTAAGATTAAGGGATGTTCTTGTTGTGTTATAAGAGCCTGGTGTGTCATCGCATTTTCTTCCACATACATGTTTTCTTTGTTGGAGTGTTTTGACTTCTCAGTTGGTTAGCATGGTGGACATGATCATTAAAAATGATTCTTAAGGTTGTGGGTGTTTCTTTTCCCTAGTATTATAGATCATGATCATTAAAACATATATCCTAGAGTTTCATCAAGAGAAATTTTGAAAGGAAAAGAAATACATTCCATACCTTATACTCATAAAATATTTTTTTTGGAATTATGTACATGTTTCGCGGTCTCCCTTAAGACAGGTGCAAAGAATAATCTGGTTGCGGTCATAGTGTAGAAAATTATTTTTAAAACGTGTCAATACTTTAAGATTGAGAATCTCTTGTCAAAGTAATTGATTATTATCGTTAGTTACAGTCTTAATTTGAGAGGCTATTATTCAACAAATGAGATCATAATTTGAGCGTTGTTCCATGAAGGAATCTTGAGATCGTTAAAGGATATCTCAAAACCGTGAAGAAAGTTACTAATGTGAAGAAGTTATACCAGTATTGATGGAATAGGATAATTACTACCTTAAAGGAGTAAATGAGATCCTCCAATTAGTTTCTCCCTCAATATGTTTCTTATTTGGTTTTCTTCATATTTTTGTGTATAGTTCCCACAGGTAAAAAAAAAAATACATGGAAGAATGGCTACGCCTTCCATTATTCTATATTATAGAAATTGAATGGTTATGCCGTCCATTCGTCGGACGTATATAACTAAAGCTTGAATCTCCTATTGCGAAATTAATGCAAGGTTTTGAAAAATCTATAACTATTACAAGAAACTGATTACAACCATTATGTTTATAATGGAAAACACAAATTCGATCGGGATAGGTAAAAATTATCTCTACCCATTTTTTAAAAATTATTGTGTGTTTAATCAATTGGATTAAAAGTTGGGCGCTCTTAACCCCATGTCTCGGAACTAGAACTACGAAAAGGGAGTTTCCAATGCAACGATGTGTGTTTTTAATAATCAAACATACGTAGTAACATGGTAACTATATAACAATATCCTTTTATAAATCACACATCGCGCTAAACCAATGAGTATCCAAGACCTGCCTGCAATTAAATTCATCAGAAGGAATTACAGAAATGAATTACAGAAATGCCCCTAAAAATAAGTAACCAAATATGTGATCATTATCACAGTTATCATGGGCCTTCATTACTTTTTATTAGTAGGAAGCAGTAGTAGATCTTAACTGTCAGAAGGAGTAACCAATTTAGAGAAAAGGAAATTACTGTTGAGAGGTTGATGACATTTAAAATCCAGATGTTTTCTATTCATTTTTGATAAAGATATTACATACAAGGGATAAAGGAAACACATATAGTGGTTTAAAAACAAAATGCAAGCAAGGTTTGAGTCTGGGGCTCATTCTAGCCATGCGAGGAAAATGGAGACAACCTCCATGAAGAAAAATGAAATGCAGCAAGAAAATCGCAGCAAGAAATAAATAATTCCGAGCAAGAACTAATTCATTCGCAGCATAAAATTCACTACAAGAAATAAACCAATCACAGAGAAATAAAACGTTTGGAGAACTCGAGAGACTTCCCCAAAGTCACAAGGTATTTCGTTCGATGACTTTTTCCATGCAAAGAAAATATGAAATAGTTTATGTTAAGACAACAACTTCTCACTAAGGCATGGAGATTCATGTAACAGTCTCCTCGTTACGACAACAACTCTGATAACAAGTGCAATTTTTATTTTTATTTTTTTAAGGTGTGTGTGCATGTGTAAAAAGGAAACAGACACACTTGACTCTACGTCTCCACCCAATGACTAACAAGACACAACCACGATGGTCACAGCCAGAAGACATAAGGTGCACAATAAGTAACTGGAAGCATTAAATGACATACTGTGTTATGTACAGTACGAACAAAGATGGAAGAATCCATAGTAGTAGATTTTACTATTCCTGCATAGGAAAGTAGGGTGTTTAATCTTAGTTCTCTGCTCCAGAGAGAGAGAATGTCAGATAGGCTCCTAGCCGACTGCTCAGGCAGAAACTAGTAATCTTTGTCAGGAGGTCGCAGTGGTGGGAACTTTGCCTTTAAAGAGATCGAGACTACTGATATGACCTTAGAGGTGTGTCGCAAGAGTGGAAACCCTGCCTTTAAAGTGCCTGAGACTCTTGATACAGCACTGGATTCTTTACACATAAAATAATCACACACACAGACTTATATATAGAGCGACTAGCTTTATCAGATCGAAGAGTCTGATATCATACAACTATGAGTTTGGACAATGCCAATTATAGTACTAACCCTGAAATTAATTAGAAATATCAATACATCCTATATGTTACATTTACCATAAAATTACAATAAAATTATCTTAACAACCTCACATCTTATGTTATAATAACCTTGCAACTAAAACATCAATCACCAATCACATTACTCCTTGTATGCTACCAATGCAATGAAGTTACAATAACTTTACCATAAAGTAAATCAACATTACATTTATATTACCATAACCTTGCCAAGGAATTAATAATAAAAAGAAATCATTACAGTAGCATTCAATTACATATTGCTAAACCATTTTATGACATTAATTACAACAAATTCAGTGATAGTACTGTCAGATAACCATACCCTTAAATGTATATTGTATTGACAATGCAATTGTAACAACCCTAAAATTACATCTTTGTTTTTCTAACACTAACATACCTTTCACTGTCTTACATCACAATACATTCTAATACATTTATCCATAAGGATTTAGGTACATATCTACATTAAGTCTTATCCAATTGTACATGCATGATAAATGACGCAACATTCTAAAATCATTAACTCAATCAAATTTAATCTAGAATAACGAATGGTTGAAGACTATCAATTAAGGAAAAATTAACATTAATTTATAATAAATGCCATATCCCAATCTATTAACTCATTCATTGATTAAAATGTATTAGTTATGATTTATTAATTAAGGCAAGAATTTGACTTTAATCTATAACTAGAATGCCAAACTTTCGCAACATTCTAAATTCATTAAACTCAATCAAATCAATTCAAGGATGATGAATAGTTAAAACCAACATTTAAGCAATATTCTACTATTTAAGCCATATTCTAAAATCATCAAGAATGCAATAATCATTGTTTAAAATCTGAAAATCTAAATTCCGTCTAATAAGCAATATGCGTTTAAAATCCAAAATCCAAAATCCTTCTAAAAGCAAGGAGTGTTTAAAAACTAAATCCACCAATTAAGCATTAATCTAGAATCATTTAAGGCAAGCAGTAGAAATGTATCAGGATATCACGCCATGAATGGAGTAAGCCTAAATAACCTAAGGGCAATGAGTAATTAATGAGAACAATGCGGCAATAAAAACATGTCACCCCGCAACCAGAGGTATCAGAGCTAAAATGACGCTGTCCTCCTGACAGGCTCAGCACTGTCCAGGACTGGTATGGGTGAAGAAAGAAGGTGTTAGGATCCAGTAACCAGATATCAAGCAAGGAGCTAGGTAAGAAGCCACCAGCCGAGAAAAGGGAGCAGCATTCAAGGGCCAACTCGCTAGAAAATTAAAGCGCCAGCAATACATCATGCAGAGGTAAGAAAAATATTGCTAGAGATATCATAAAAATATTAAACAAAAACACCCAACATTAAATCGCATCTTCTGAGACACAAGGGTGACAGTCCAAACACTAGAAGCTATCATAAAAAAATACTAATTAAACGCAAAACGCGGAGAAAAAATACAAGAATACGTAGTAAGAAATTCATTGATTTACTTCCATGGAATAAACAACAGTGTTATCAGTACACCGGACGAATCAAAGTCTCAGATCCAATGCTGCCAAACGAAAATGCTAAACGCATGTTTCCAGAATGAAATCTCCTATCCAATTTTCAAAAACGAAAAAGCCAAATGCCTGTTACCAAAACTAAATCTCATATCCCAATTTCAAAATGAAAATGCCAAACGCCTATTGCCAGAATGAAAATTGCCAGATCAACTGGTCATAAAAATAAAAAGAATACCTGAGAGAAATGCTAGAAAGAAAACCCAATGGGACGAGTTCAAAAATTTTCTAAGATTTGTAGAGGTAAAGTACAGATCTATGATGCAGACGAATTCTCCCCCAAAATGCCCTTGATTAAAAGAAAAAAACGCATCCACTAACAACGCGTGCCCAGACTGATAACTTCAATCCAAAATTCAAAAGAAAAAGAAAAAAAACTCCGAGAATGTACATCCCAAGATGGAGGAGGTGGCTATGATTGGTGTTCCTAAAATAAAATGGTGGCAGAGGTCCCCAAATACACCCCAAGAAGAGGCATGCTGAAGACAGAAAAATAAACAACAGGGTAAGAGATGATCGACGAGTGTGGATAAACTGTCAAGGAAGGGTTCCAAAATGTAGGGTGTAAGCCCCTGCCTAAGTCCAAGATGATGCTAGGGAAAGGTAAGGGTAAACACCCTTACTGGCAGAGAGATCGACCCAACGTAAAAATGTTCTACAATGCAAAGGAAAACGCAGAGCAAGTTTATCCATTTATGCATAAACATGCGAGGTTAATTTATCCAACAATATGTAAAATGCAGAGAAAATGTATAAAATTAGCCACTCAAACAAATGCACCGATATATCGATCCCAACATGAGTCATAATGCATCTTATCCTACCAAATTTAAAAATCATACATTTTCCTTATCGCTTGCAACGAGTGTCATCCACGCGCTCTGTGTCGCTCCCGCTCGCCGACCGTCAAGACCTCACTGGTACCTCCCAGCCAATCGCTAGGGGTACTTTGCTTCCCCCTTAGCCCCCTGAGCCGTAATGGGGCCACACAACATTGAGATGGTATGTCTAGCTTCCCAGATCGCGTCGCAAGGCTGAGCTACCACTCCTATCCGAGCTGAAAAATCCCAACTCCCCATAAGTAATCAGTCAAGTCACAATTCTGGCAGAGTAACATTACGCTAACAGTCGATCCCTTTCTTCCTCATCTTCCCTTTCTTTTATAGAGTTTTCCAAACCTCATACTTTTCCTAAATCTCTTTTAATTTAGTTTTAATAAAAAAATCTAAATATTCTCCTTTGCACAAGTGTTGTCCATCCCCCTCTTTCCTCCAATAATTATTTTCTTTAAATTATTAATTAAATCAATTCCCCCACCCACCTAGAGTTTCTCCTACATTTCCTCCTAGGTGTTCATATATCCCCTTACATGTTTTAAATACTTTCCCTAAAATGAAGTTGCTAAATTAGTTCATTATTAGAAGGTTCTTAATTTCAGATTCCTTACTATGTTGACCTCGCTTTTTACCATAAGTTGAACTCTTTCCTTTATTATGTTTCCCCCATTCCTAAGTTTCCTAATTTTTACTATCCCCTTCTTTCCCCTTTTTATTAGATCCAAATTGGTAGTTGCGCTAATTACTCTTTTCCCTTTATTATTAATTTAAAAAAAAATTATACTTCCACAAGTTAAATAATTTATTTTCTCTTTACAATTTAAAACCATGGATTTTAATTAAATTATTCCTCTCTTCATTTTACCCTCTAAATTTAAGAAGACTAAAACTATTACTTAAGTGTGTTTTAGTTTATATATTTATTTTTATTTTTATAGGGTATTTTTCTTAAGGCTAAGCAAAATTTTACCCTAGAGAAGTTTTAGACTTAGGTTTAGATTCTGAACTACGTGACAATTATTTAGGGAATTCATTTTAAGAATTTATTAAGGTGACGTGACGTGCCCTTCAGGACGCACCACGTGCTCCAAGGGTGCCACTCACATCGGTTGTTTCTTTTGCGCGAAGTGCCCTTCAGGATGCACCACATGCTCCAAGGGTGTCACTCGCTAACTTGTGTTTCTTTTGTGCAACGTGCCCTTCAGGATGCACCACGTGCTCCAAGGGTGCCACTCACCAACTTGACTGATTGGTAGACATCTATAAACCCCGTAGTGAACACTCTTCTACGTGAACTTGTGGGATACTAAGGGCTCTAAGGAATAAGGCCCCCGCCTTATTGCATGCCCCTTAGAGTCATCGTGAGGGACTGTCGCAGTCTTCCCTCATGGCATCATGGATCCTCTAGAAATAAGTAATCGTTAAACTACAGTTCGAGCCACGACGAGAGTGCTAGTAGGTTGTGGCAGGGCTGCTCTCCACACCTATCCCTCAACCCCTATGGAAATCGTGCGTGGCCCCTTTACTCCATATGCGAGTCTAGTCGGAAAGCTATCATCAACCTGCATCATCAACAATCGTGTCAGAACATGTCCGCATAAATCATCAAATCAATAAATATCACAGTAAATAAATCAACCCAAATAGCACACTCCCTAACTCAAACTGGAGTCCAAGGGGTTCCATCGATGTCTCTGCATCCTCAAGGTCCAAAACCCTGCACACTCAATAAAATTGAGTCAATAGCACCTGTCTATGTCAAAGAAGTAAAACATCATGTCATCTATCATAACGCATCATAATCAAGGATAAATGTTTTAATATCATAAAGTCCAAATCACTTGCGAGCAAGTGTCCTCAAAGAATAAGTTTTCTTAGTGTGCTAGAGTGGGATGTTACAATTCACCCTTGCGCACAAGTATACAACATGGATACGTGATGTGATGGTTGCATAAGCACTTACTTTTTTTTGAAAACACCATGAAGGGATAAAATGAAATCAAAGAGCATAAAAAAATATAAACGCTAACAGATATAAAAAAATGCAGAGAGAGTTAAGAAAACCAAATTGTTGGTGAAGCAACAATAAATTTATGGCAAGAATTCGTTGTATAAGCAACAAAATTGTTCAACAAAATCACTTTAATCCCTCAAGAAAATAAATATAAATCGTGCAACAAAAATCACTCTAAATCTCCTAACAAAGTCCCTCAACAAATCACTATAATGGCTCAACAAAATCCACTATAATTTCTCAACAATATTGCTCAAAAAATTCAGTGTAATTGCTACTGAAGAGAGGGGCTACAAGAAAAACAAGTTTTAAGAACCCAACTTGACTACAAACCAGCAACCTAAAACCCCAATATGAATTGAAACTGATTAAAAATGTAGATTTAAAGCCTTACTATGAACTGATAGGATAATGTCAACTGCAAATGCATCGGTTGCTTCATCATCATTATAATCTCATACACAGGAAAATTTTAACTAAAATATAACAAAATTCAAATACGCATACCGAATCCATCATGATCCTGCCTAACTGATGGGACCTCACCTGTACCTCCAAGCCAATTCTAGGGGTATTCTTCTTCCCCTAAACCCCTCAAGCTGCAAATGGTCCATGCAATCAATAAAGAGCGTTATCTCTCATCAGGCCTCGCAAGGTCGAGATACCACTCGTTACCCGAGTTGGGTGTTCCAACTCCCAAAAGAGAAAATCTAGTGAAGATGAAATCCTGACAGCATAACCTTAGGCAAACTAGACGTAATCCATACTCCTCCTCTGCCATTCTTTTAATATAGTTTTCAAGTGATTAGTTTCCCAAACCCTCAGTAGATTATTTTTTCATTTATTTTTTTCATTTGTTGTTGACTGGTCGCTAACGAATGCCTGAGTAAAATAAACAGGGGTTGCTACAGCGCCAGGATACTCCCCCATATTCCTCGGCATATCCATATTGAAATTGAGAAGGCAACAGGTATCTTACAAAGGTTTTACCTCCCCTGAAATTGTATTCCTTTCAAAAAAAAAACTCAACTAGAGAGTCGAAACCTTTAAGAACAAATCCTAGGTGGTTACTCCCATGACATCCTATTTATTTTATAATTAACTGCAGGTTTCAGGCTGAACTTGAATGACTAAAAACAATTGAAATGAGTTGCTAGTATTGATTCCCCTGCGTAAGGGCGAGAACGAGTTTCTAAAATTCTTAGTGTTTTGTCTTCAAAAGTATCACTCCGCACTTTTGTTTTTACAAGAATAGGTAGGCAACACATAAATTTAATTTGTACATGTGGGTCATCAAGACTCTCTCCAAGGACATGGGGATACGTGATGTGATGGCTACATATGCACTTACTTTTTTTTGAAAACATCATGAAGGGATAAAATGAAATAAAAGAGAATAGAAAAATATAAACGCTAACAGATATAAAAAAATGTAGAGAGAGTTAAGAAAACCAAATTGTTGGTGAAGCAACAATAAATTTATGCCAAAAATTCATTGTAGAAGCAACAAAATTGTTCAACAAAATCACTTTAATCCCTCAAGAAAATAAATATAAATCACGCAACAAAAATCACTCTAAATCTCCCAACAAAGTCGCTCAACAAATCACTGTAATCGCTCAACAAAATCCACTATAATTTCTCAACAATATCGCTCAAGAAATTCATTGTAATCTCTACTGAAGGGAGGGGCTACAAGAAAAGTGAGTTTTAAGAGCCCAACTTGACTACAAACCAACAACCTAAAACCCCAATACAAATTGAAACTAATTAAAAACTTAGATTTAAAGCCTTACTATGAACTGATAGAATAATGCCAACTGCAAATGCATCAGTTGCTACATCATCATTATAATCTCATACACATAATTTTTTTAACTAAAATATAATAAAAATTCAAATATGCATACAGAATCCATCATGATCCTGCCTGACTGATGGGACCTCACCGGTACCTCCGAGCCAATGCTAGGGGTACTCTTCTTCCCCTGATCCCCCCAAGCTGCAAAGGGTCCATGCAATCAATAGAGAAGGTTATCTCTCATATCACCTCGGAAGGTCGAGATACCACTCGTTACCCGTGCTGGGTGTTCTAACTCCCACAAGAGAAAATCTAGTGAAGATGAAAACCCAACATCATAACCTTAGGCAAACTAGACGTAATCCATACTCCTCCTCTTCCATCCTTTTAATATAGTTTTCAAGTGATTAGTTTCCCAAACCCTCATTAGATTCTTTTTTCATTTATTTAATTAGGAAAATCCTCCCCCGTACACATGTCGTCCGATCCCCTAGTTGCATGAGAAAATCAATTTATTAATTAATTAAATTTTCCTAAATGCCTCACCGACCTAAAAGAATTCCTAAAAATTCTCCTTGGTGTCCCACTATTCCCTTACAATTCTTAAATGATTTATGCCTTACTTAAATCCTAGTTGAGTTCTTAAATAGAAAGTTACAAAGGCTAGATTCCTTAACAAGTTAGACATTCCCCCTTTTCTTTAAGTTTCCCCTTTTCTTTAAGTTCCTCTTTTTCTTCAAGTTTCCTCTTTTTTTAACTAAGTTCAGAATTAGCAAGTTTAGACAAGCAACCATTTACTCCCTTTTTAATAATTAAACCTTCATTAAAAATTTTACTTTAATTAATAAAGATTTAATTTTCTTTACCCCCTTCTTGTTATGTCTAATTAGTTTTTTTTTTTTTCAGAGGTTCTACTTAGACCTGGGTTTTAAATTCACTAGGCTTGGCAACAGTTCTTAAGGGAAAAATTATTATTAAACTTTACTCATCACATCATTCATTTTAAGACCGATGAGGTCCTAAGGAGGTATAGTTTTCTAGTCACTAGGTTTATTAACTTACCATAGTTAAAATCGCGGCGTTCCTTTCATGACGCACTACATGCTACAAGGGTGCCACTCGCATGATTTTCTTTTATTCGCGCAACATTCCCTTCAAGACACACTACATGCTCCAAAGGTGCCACTTTCCTATTGAATGAGTTTATTACACATCAAACCCCTCGAGTCAATACTTCACCGGTTGATCTTGTGGGAGACTAAGGGCCTCGAAGGAATAAGTACTCTTCCTTATTGCAGGCCCCTTAGAATCATCGTGAGCAACTATTACAATTTTCCCTCACGACATCATGGTTATTCTATAACTAGGTAGTCGTTAACCTATAGTTTGAGCCATGGAAGGAGTGCTAGTAGGTTTTGGTAGGGTTTCTACCACACATCTCCCTCAATGTCTTTAGTTGTCATGTGTGACCCCTTTAATCCAAATGTGGGTCTTGTCGGTAAGCTATTGTCAGCCTACATCCAT
>ML852893.1:16567-30015 GCA_009831015.1 Picea engelmannii | reverse complement strand
AAATTTTGGCGATTTTTAAGGTAAAATAATTTTATCCTATAGAATTTGGGCGAATCATTTTTAAAATAACGAATCTCATTTTTGGAAAAACCATGGAAAATTAGCCCATGAGCGAAATTTAGCCCCTAAAATCATCCATGCTTCCAGACTATATCCTTCATACTTTGGATCTAACTGCCTCCCGCTCTGGAGGTTTGAAGTAACCTTTAAATACCAACTGTCTCCTTGGAGTTGTGTCAACACATGTTCCCTCAGATTGACCTTTAAGGGTACTAAGGAGAAGATACGTGGTCTCCTACTCAAGGCATCTACGACCAAATTTTCCTTTCCCTTGATGTATGAAATACCAAAATTGTACTCACTCATAAACTCACTCCATCGCCTTTGCCTGACATTCAGATCCCTTTGAGTGAAGAGATGTTTTAAACTTTGATGGTCTGTTTTGAGCTCAAAGTTTCGCCCTACCAGATAGTGCCTCCAAAGTTTCAGAGCTAGCATTACAGCTACCAACTCTAAATCATGAGTCATGTATAGCTCTTTGTGTTTCTTCAACTTCTTGGATGCATACGCTATCACTCCTCCATCCTGCATTAGCACGACCCCCAACCCTTGCTTCGAGGCATCTGTGCATACTGTGAAGTCCTTTTCCATATCCGACACTTGTAGAATTGGCGCACTAGTTAGTAACCTCTTAAGCTCAATGAATGCACTATCACATTCTTCTGTCCATTCATACCTGACCCCCTTGCACTGCAAAGTGGTGATGGGTTTCGCTATTTTTGAGAAACCTTCCACAAACCTCCGATAATAACCTGCTAGCCCCATGAAGCTTCTCACCTCATGGGCATTTTTCGGCACTGGCCATTCCATAATGGCCTTTACCTTTTCTGGGTCCACAGAGATTCCTTCACCGAAAATGATATGATCTAAGTAGTGGATCTTTTTCTAGAAGAAGGAACATCTCGACAACTTCCCATACAATTTGTTCTCCCTAAGGTAGGACAACACTACTCATAAGTGTTCCTCATGTTCTTTTTCGTTCTTGGAATAGATGAGGATGTCATCTAGAAAGACTTGTACATAACGATCTAAGTACTTTCGGAATACGCCGTTCATGAGGCTCATGAATACTGCTGGCGCATTGGTCAATCTGAAAGGTACTATGACAAACTCGTAATGTCCAAACCGAGTTCAAAAGGCAGTTTTTGGGATATCGCCTTCCTTAATCCTTAACTGATGATACCTGGATCACAAATCGATCTTTGAGAATACCGCCACTCCTTTCATCTGATCGAAGAGGTCATCTATTCGCGGCATTGGGTACCTATTTTTCACTGTAGCACGATTCAAGTCCCTGTAATCTATACACAGTCGTAAGGATCCATCCTTCTTCTTTACAAAAATTACTGGTGCACCCCAAGGTGAGACACTGGGCCTTATTAGTCCTAATTCCAGTAACTCTTTCAACTGCATTTGCAACTCACAAAGTTCTGGCGCTGTCATCTGATACGGAGTCTTGGAGATTGGTTCTGCACCAAGTTTTAGCTCAATAGTAAAATCAAGCTCCTTCTCAGGAGGTAACCCTGGTAACTTGTTCGGAAAAACATCCTTAAATTCTGACAATACCAGGTACTGATCCAATGAGAGTCCCTTCCTTTTGTTCATTGCTTCCACTACATATAGTCGACACCCTTGTCTCAAGCATCGCTTAACCTTCATAGTTGAGATAAAACGCAATGCCACTTTTCTCTGTACACCCTAGATCTCTACTGGTCTTCCCTCATCGTCGACACAAAGCACCCTCTTTGCGAAACAATCTACCAAAGCTCGGTGAGCTACTAACCAATCCATTCCAATGATTAGGTCATATGCCCCGAGAGCAGTGACGTATACCTTCAACTTGGTAGTACATGCTCGTAGGTCTACTTTACAATTATCAACACTAGGTCCTACCGCTTGTTTTTCCCCCAAAGCCATCTCGACTTGTTTAAAGTCATCATGCTCGTAGGCTGCCAACCCATTCTTTTCTAATGCAGATGGTGAAATGAAACTATCTGTCGCACCAAAATCAAATAAAATCTTAACATTGATATGATTTAGTGTACCTGATGACTCCACCACCGTGGATTGATGTTCGGCCTGGCGATTATTATCCGCTGCGTAAATATGGTGGCTGCTACTTGCTCTTCCCATCGGGGCCTTCCCTTCTCTATGCATGAATCCTGATTGTAACTCTGGGCAGTCACGCTAGTAATGGGGTCCTCCACATCCCCAACATGTAACACGAGATTGAACCCATGCATTGTTATGTGACTGTCTCTGAAATGAGTTCCTTCCCTTGGAACCCCTACCCCTACTAGTTGTTCCCTGAGATGATCGTGGACCTGTCTGCATCGTTGGTGATGAACGAGATGCTACACTCGCTGCCATTGAAATCCCTGCGACTACTGTCCTTGGCGCGACTCTGTTACCATATGGAGGTGGCCTTGAGCCCCCTCCCCTGGGAATTGTCCTAGGGGCCTTCCCAACGAATCCAGGATGATGCAGAAAGGTCGACCTCATACCTCCATTCAAGTTCATGTGTTCCTCCGCGTAACGCGCATTTTCCACAGCTTCTGCTACTGAAGACGGTTTCCACATCCGCACCATAACTCTGATCTTAGGGTTCAATCCATGGACGAAGCGCTCTGCCTATCGTTGGTCATTATCCATATACGAAACATATTTGACCAATTCCATAAACCTGATCTCATACTCTTATACGGTCCTGTTTCCCTGTATTAAGGCATGAAACACTCCTACTTGATGTTCCTCATAGTAAGCTGGCAGATATTTCCTTCGGAACCTCTCCTCGAAAAGTTCCCAAGATAATGTGTCCGGGGTAAGATGCAGTTGTCTTTCCAGGTTACCCCACCAGTTCAAGGCGCTATCTCTTAACTGAAAAATCACTATCTTCGCCTTAGAGTTGGACGCATAGTCCCTTAAGGCAAAACACCTTGTCATGCCTTCCAACCACGCTTCCGCACGTTCACTGGCGCGACCCCCGACAAACTCCGGAAGTTTGATCTTCTACAATTCTCGAGTGATGTCTTCGGGTGGAGGTCCTCCCCCTGAATCCCTTGATGCTTCTAGATTACCCATTCCAGACGGTGGGGGTTCCACTTCGGTCCCTGCTGGTTTTCGCCCCTTTAAAGTTGCATTTATGGCCTCCAACGAGCGCAGTATGAGAGCTAGTTCGAGCGATGGTGGCGGCGGCGCTGGCGGTGTTGGCGGCACCTGCGATGACGCTCCTCTGCCTCGATTCCCTCGAGTCCTAACCATCCTGTATGGTTTAACCTGCATCAACCAAAGTTGTCAGGGTGAGTTCAAGGACGTTTCAAATTGGCGCTACTTAAACTAGAAACAGGGTTAGGCTTAAGTTTTTCTTTACTTGTCTGTAAACAAACATTACTCTCTTTAGGGGATTGGCTAGGTTAGGGTTAAAGCGTCTAAGCTTGATTTTGTCGCCTAAGAAAACTATTGTCTCCTTCGCTCGGTAGCTATGCTAGCACTGTACCATAGTCGCCATAGTGCATCAAATCCCATAGTAGTGCTTCCTATCATACATCCTACTATACCCTAACTATTCCCCACAACATGCGTCAAACTCTCGCTACTCTACAAGGACCTTTAACCTTTATAAATATGAATAACTCTATTATAAATATAATTAACCTTTAAGCTCTATGTGTGGCACGTTGGTGTTTGGTCATTCCCCAAAGCGCTTGGACTTGGTGGTGGTCGTGAGTTCAAAACCTATGGAACTCTAAAATTTATACTTAACCCTATGTAAATCATTACGACAAATAAGTCAATTAATTTTAATTATCATATTAATCTTACCATATATTATTAAATTTAAAACTCATATATCACTAATCTTTTAATTTAATTTATATTTATATTTAATCTGATCTTTTTATTTAATTAAATTAAAGTAATTAAATTATTTACTCACCTTAAATTAAATTACTTAAATTAAATTAAAACTCATAATTATTTAAATTATTTAATTTACATAATAGTATTAATACTTTTAAATAATTTAATAAAACTAGAATTAATATTACAATGTGCTTAATAACTTGATGCGAACGAGGCATTTGCTGGCAGCCTTTAAGGTCGGGCTTCTGGCATGAGGCCCACGTGCCCGGCCCCCGGCTCTCAGTACCAAAACCCTAAACTATTCTTTAACCCTAATTCCTCTTTTCCTTAATATTTCTTCTTGCGAGGTTTTTGGTTACGCGGTCGGCCGCCATGGCCTTCTCTCATGGCTTCTCCTCCTCGTTTGTCAGGTGATGGCTTGTATTGTTGCTTGGTGAATGATTTGTGCGCTGGTGTTCGGTGCTTGTGCTTGGGTTGTATGTCCTTTATATGTGCCGAAGCTCTCCTAAGTTATTCAATGAGATAAATGGAGTGGAGTTGAGCTTAGCACTTGGCTTGTTTGAAGTGTTGGTTCTTTTGTTTTGCAGTGCGCGCCTTTTGAGCCCACTTGTGAGATCCTCCTCCCCGTGTCTTGATTCCTGGCGCTTGAGCGCTCGGTCTTGGATAACTTGTGTTGCGTGCTGACCCTTGGTTTGTGTTGATGATGCAGGTACTCGTGCTGTTATCAACTCTGGCGAATGCATGTATGTGTATGTGTATCATAATCAGAAAGCCTGTTTAAAATAGAAGAACACACAAAAAAATGCAAATCCCCAGGTTCCATTCACGAGACACACAAAAAAAAATTTGCTTTTGAACAACACCCAGGGAGCATGTCACCACACAATGCTCTGTGATATTTACCGTAGGGTTTTCGAGTTTTATTTCAATAAATAAATAACATTTGTTCCATGCCTGCACTATCCGCGATAAAATTTGTAACCTGCAGTGTACTGTTCAAACGCTATTGAACAAGGTAAAATTTCCCTTCTATTTTTCAGTTTATTTTATTATTTTTATAAAGGATTTATGTTAGGCTGCGCGACAGGTGCCTATCCTATGCAGACGACTCTTCTCGGTGGGAGGTTTGGGCGTTTTAATTTGTGGAGAGTGGAGGCGGCTGTACAATACACAGGCTGGGCATTTGTGCAAAGTAAACCCCCCCCGGTGAGCTTCTTATCATCATCAATTGGTTCCTCCTCATCATCACGCGATGGATCCCATCGCACAGGCACACCCAATTTTCAGAATATGGGGTGGAAGGTCGCGAGTTCAAAGTCGTGGACCTTTCCCCTTTTCTAGCATTTCTACCAATGCGCCCATGCCCAATTTTCAGATTAGTTTTAAGGGCATGCTTAGATGTGGTGCAGACCATCTAGCATTTTTTTTGTCCACAGAAATTGTGAGCATGTGGTAGCACACTGCTAAAATTTTTATTTTGTTTTCTAGTTAATTGGTGGTTTTTCTTGTATCTTTGGTAGCGTGACAATTTGTGTTTTTTTTTTTGAAAATTGTCTGCAGTTATTGTGTGCACACCCTTTAGTATACAATCTATAGACAAAATGAAATTTCGGTCTCTGAAAATAATCCTTGGTTTTTTTTTATCGGTGTTACTGTTGGAGTGGTACTAGTGGCTCGTGCCCTTCTTTGCATCAGATTGCGCATAAAACGTTGTAAAGTCCAACACAACAATGGTATTATTGGCATCCATAATCTACTTTCAAATTCTGTAATTGATGATGAAGCAGCTCATGCTTCTAGACAAAATGGTCATTAGCGTAGAAGGAGGTTCTGTTTGGTTTTAAGCGTGTTTTCAATAGAGGATTATATCAGTACTACTTTTGTCATAAAAGCTTTGCGTGGGAAGAGACCTTCAACAAAAATGATAATGCAGGAATCATTAACTGTGGTAGAATTGGCTATCATAACAACAGGTGAATGATAAGCCTCTCCTACGCGCCCTAACTATGATGCTAACTATGATGATAGTTGGATTGTTTTGTTTTTTTGAACTAGATTAATGATGACGCTAACTATGTCAACATACCAAATGGTCATTCATCTTGGTGGCGAATGCACGACAAGAATTTTGTTACTTCTGCGTCTGGCATTCCAAGATATTTGTACAAGTTTTTTGAAGATGTTGCTTGCTCATATTTGCTAACATGTAGGGTTGTCACAGGTGGGGTCAATGGGGAAATGAAGCCTTGGAGCCGACTTTGTTTTGAGCTTGGCGCTTTGTCATTTTTGTGGGGGGTAGGACGTACTGCCCAAGCAAAGTCTCAGCATTCAAATGGCCAGGGCCGCTGGCTTGTCAAGTCTGTTCAATTTTTGTTACAAATATTGAAGAATGCAGAAAGCAATGCAAATGTTATATATATATTTTTTGTTATGTTTAACTGACAATCATTATAATCTGTATTCTTTTGATAGGTGTTATTTTAAAGGAATGAATTTATAAATATTTAGAGGAATGAATTAATCATTACGTATTCTAATTCGAGATTGACAAAGTTCTTCTAAAATCACCCACTAGGTGAATCCATAATTCTACAATCTCACCTGTGTGGAAAAGCAAATGCAATTGTTTCACGAAGAATAGCTGCAACTGTGCATGATTTTACAACTCCAAAGATAACATATAGTTTGTATTTCATTGCATTATTTGGGAGTTCTTTACCTGCATTTTAAGCTAGCGATCTGATTTTTGTGTAGATCCGAATTACTATTCTATTTTATTGTTATTATTATTATTTTTTTATACCATATGATTATATATATATAAATTAGATTTTATCAATTGCAACAAACATATTTCTTCTATATGTATAACTAGACTCTCTTTTTTTTTTTACCGTTTGCAGGTTAGGTAGAAGATGAATGGAACAAGGGATGTGTGGGGTCTTGTTTCCCTGCTACACTCACTCTTTTCTTTAGGGTTTCTAGGTAGTTCTCTTCATGGGGTTTCTGTATCATTTCTAGACTATCTTTGGTTGTTGAAGGGTTGTAAATATAGGGTTTTAGTGGTCATTTTTGGTTAATTTTGGGTAGGTGGGTAGGCCCTTGGCTCCAGATTTTGAACCAGGGCTCTGATACCATGTGTAGGGACCAAATTAATTTAAGTCTATTAAAATCCATAAATCGAAACAGATAAGATTACTTCTGCGCAGAAAAACTCAGTAATTTCTTTCATTCGTCATATGAGCATGTTAAATTAATTAATGAATAGCAATTTCATAACAGAATAAGAATTACTTAACAGAATAAAATAAATTACCTCTTCCTGATGCTAATTTCCCCGTTGATCTGGTTGTCCTTTCCCTGCTTCCTTACCCAACCCAATGCACTGACCAAACCTGTCCAAACCAACTAACCTCCCAGCTAGCTAGGAGTAGCCTATACGACTCCTTAGCTTCAGGAAACCGAAAGGAATCCTGACCCCTGTGCCCAAAACCCCCAGCAACCCAGTGCCCCCTGCAATGGTTCCCCAAAACCGCAGAACCCAACAACAGAACCAGAAAATCCAAACGAGAACTACAGTCTCCTCTCCAAAATGCTTCCCCTCCCAAAATGATAATCCTCCCCGTAAGACTCCTCCCCATCATATCCCCCTTCACCGACTCTCCTTCCTCTCCCTAATTTCCTTATCTCCCCCTTTATTATCCTATTCCCCCCTTCTTTAATATCTTATCCCCTTCTTTAATGTCTTATCCCCTCTGCATACTAAAGCATTTAATTAAATAAATTAAGATTATTAAGCCCTTAAATTTATTACCCATGTCATTGAATGTGATATGTAATCAATCAATTAATTAATTAATCCATCAAAAGTTATAAACAATTAATTAATAAATAAATAAATAAATAAATAATATTATTAATACTAATCATTGTTTAATTAAAACCATATTAGGACAATTGAATATCTAATTAATTATATTTAAAAATCCCCATGAACTATTTAACTAGGGTCGTATACTATATTTAAATGTTGTTATAAAGGCTGTTGTAACTTTGATATTTTCCCTAAAGCTGAATAAGAGTTTTTCTCCTTAAATCTGTCATCTTTCCTGTGTATTCTTCAAGGGGCATTGCCTAGAATTCTTGTGCCAAATGTGTGAATTTGTTTACTATTCATTGGTATTCCGCTGCTGATGGTTTAGTTAATGTGTTTTTCTCTCATATGTTGTTGTTGAATGTTAGTGTTTCTTACTGCATTACAGTCCCCAAAGATTCATACAAGAGAGAGAGAAAGAGTCCAAAGAAGGGTCGAAAGTAGAAAAGTAGGGCTTTAAGCACAAACCTACACCCTCATGTTAGGATGAGGTCTCTATCTAAAGGTGATTCAAATTCCACAATGAAGTATCCCTAGGGACATGGGTAAATATAGGCCTCCTCTTGAAGCAAGGGTTTCCAGGGGAGGGAGGTCCATTGATGGAGATTATCTAGTTGTGGCCATAACACGTTGAAGCGACAAATCAGTGCATGTAGTAGGTAGATGTTGACCATACTCATTTTGATCCGATGCAAAGCATCTGTCACCCTCACCTCCACCACATGATCTCCATGCTTGTGACAAGTGTTGGCCCATGTCCATGCATTGTTGGGGCCAAAAAGAAATGCGGTGGCCTTGCATGCTAATAAAGGGTCATGCTCCCTTATTAGGATTGCTATTAAAAATGCAGTTAGAATTGGAAGCAAGTCGCTGAAGAACACTACATTCACTGATTGGAGGAGCATTTCAGAAGTACCCATCGGGGTTTGATGTTAATAAACAATCTACATTGTGAATTTTTTGATGTTGGAATATGGTAATTAATGTTTTAGTTGTAGAAAGTTCTAGAAACATTGAGTTGTCAAGAGATTTACATTAGTAAACCTAATCTAAATAGTTCTCTAAATACTTGTATCCTAGGGTTGTTTATAATTTTTATTTATTTCTTTTGTCTATTTATATCTCCTTTGCGGAAGCAATGACACCATTTAACTTTTAGAATCAATGCTCTCCTCGTTTGTGTAACTTCGTGCGCTGAAGTCCCGTGAGACAGCGCGGTTGGTAATGACAAGTACCTTTCTCCAAGTGTTGGGAGGAGGTCTTGAGGTCAAATCCGGCTGGGTCTCCGGGACGAATTGTAATGGCTGCTTGTGATGTAAATGATTTATATATCTAATATAAATCGAGTTAATTTCTCGTTGGAAAAAACTTCGTGCGCTGAAACAAAAGCCGCATTTATCCTAGCCGCCGCCGTTTGCCGGAAATGGGAGAGCCGTGTTTTAATCCTCATCTCGACATACCCAGATCGTGAGGAGTGCCCTAGCGGCTCTGTTGGTAAGATTTTTAGGGTTTTTCTCTAACTTTGTCGCTGCCCGATTGAGATTTTTTTTTCCCTTTCTTTGTCAGGGTGCCCATCAAGCAGCAGCAGCCTTAACTCCTTTACGGGGAACTCCTGAGCCATTCTGGGGGAACTAAACAGGGTCGGCCTTGCCTGCACTGCAGAGAGAGAGGGAACCAGGGAGACTGGAGGAGAAACCGCATTATCCATCATCACCCAAGCAGCTAGGGGAAAACCCTTCCTGCACAGCGGCGCCATTCTTCTTCCATCTTTTCACTCAATCATAAAACATTAAAATAACCCAATTGTTGCTATGATGCCTTTTTCCATGTTAATTTGTTTAAGCTATAAATTGTGTCATAGCTTAGGCACCATTTAGTGCTGTTAAATGGTTCCTGATAGCATAGAGTTTCCATGATAAGAAGTTTAAGATTAAGAAGACTGGATTCTAAATGCAGCCACTTGGTTTTGGTTGCCATCTCTATAGCTTGTGGCTAGCATGAATCTGGGGGGACATTCAGAAATTGTGTTGTAGCTTTTCAATGTCGAAGTTTAAGATTAAGAAGACTGGATACTAAATGCAGCCACCTTGGTTTTGGTGGCCATCTCTATAGCTTGTGGCCAGCATGGATCTGGGGACACTCAGAAATTGTGTTGTAGCTTTTCAATGTCAAGTTCTTGAGTGCCTTTTTCTCATCATGAAATTACCTAAGAACTTATTCTTGTGCAGATTATGGAATTTCTATCTACTCTCTTGTCTTTTTTATGTATGCCAGGTGTTTTCTCACTGTCTCACAGTCCCAAACCTGAAGGGAATTTCAGAGACTCTGCGGGAGAATAATGTTCATAGAAGGGAATTTCAGAGACTATGTGGGAGAAGAATGTTCATAGGAAGATTCCTGAATTTTAGAATGTGGAGGATGCACATAGGCAGCTGCAGAGGCAAGTCAAGCCAACTCTGGTGGTATTGGATGATTATTGGTCTAGGGCGAGTTCGGAAAAATTGTTATTGGTCTAGGGCGAGTTTGGAAAAAATATTGTTTGAAGGAGAAGGAGATAGGATCCTTGGGACTACTCGAGATTGTTCTACCACCCGCAGAACAATCTCTAGTCGGCTTTATGAATTGCCATTGCTCGATGATGCTGACGCTCTGTCCCTTTTCAGCTTTTGGGCTTTTGGACAGAGATCAATTCCAACTACTGCGGATGAACGTTTCGTCAAGCAGGTATACGTCTTACAGCACTGAAATGCTATTTATATGCAATATGTCATTGTGTTGAGTTTGGCGGGGTTTAGGGATAACAGTTACAGTGTACACCATTACTCTGAATGTCCCTAATTACAAGCCTACTACTACAGTGGCATATCCATTTATGATGGGATATTGTTCCACATTAGTACTTCATCTATGGTTAACAATAGAATCAATTTTCCAATATAAGAGATGTCAGATATATACTCAACAATCCTTTATAGAATCCTTTTTTCCACAAAATGCCATATAACAAAACCTATGAATGAACTAAAAGCTAATTAGGCAAGAGATTCATGCTTTTATCAAAAAAATATATGTTTGATTAGTTTTACACCTATTGAATTTTCGCTGAATTGTTGTTGATGTATGAATCACAGGTGCAAGGGGACTGTAAAGGGCTGCCACTTGTTCTGAAGCTGATCGGAAGCTCTTTGCATGGTAAGCCTCGCCCTGTGTGGGAGAGTGCCTCCAAGAACAAGCTTTTAAACGGGGAATCGATATCAGATTATCATAAAGAAAAGCTTCATAGATGCTTCGAAACCAGTATTGAAGTCCTGGACGGGGAGACACGTGAGTGCTTCTTAGACGTGGGGTCATTTCCAGAGAATAGAAAAATCTCTGTGAATGCATTATTGGACATCTGGGTTTATGTGCGAAGGATGGAGGGGAAGGATGCTTTTGTCATCTTGGTGCGAAAGATGGAGTGGAAGGATGCTTTTGTCATCTTGTTAGAACTTGCAAGTAGAAATCTGTTGAATTTAACGAGCAATCTCAGGTAAGTTCATTCTCTTGTGTTTGTTGTGCTGAATCTCTTAAATCTTGGCATCCTCTGTCTTATACATTGTGATGGTCTGATAATTAGACCAAGTAGGAGTCAAGCAATTAATTATGGAAGTCCCTCTGAGCTATACTTTTCTCAACATGTACTGCGAGACTTGGCCCAATATTTGGCATCCCGAGATAGTATAGTTCGTAGGAAGAGGTTGCTTATGCCTAGAAAAGAGGACAGTTTGCCACGCAAATAGGAGTTGCTCAAGGATCAAGCGTTTGATGCTTAAATAGTTTCCATTCACACATATGGGTGATTTTAGAAGCTTGCTTGAAGCGTACACACTTATTTTCTTCAAAACAATCAAGTCAAAAAGTATTGTATTGAGAATTGCTGCTTGTTTTCTCTGTTCCTTGTGTTTCATGCTAACCAATAAGTTTAATCAATAGGGTATAGATCATACACAGGCCTAGAAACCAGAGAACCTTGCCAAAGAAATTTTATGGGACTCTTTATCACCAAATGGTTATTTTGGAATTGCTATTTCTTTTTGTATGGTTCTTATGTTTCATGATAATCAGTAAGTTTAATCAACAAGGTACAGGTCATGGACCAGGCCTAGAAACCAAAGAGCCTTGCCAAGGAAATCTTATGGGGTTCTCAATCACGAAATAGCTATTTTGGAAGCATTTCCTCTGAAAGTGTACTATCCCATCACCGAATTCTTTTGAAATTTCTGCTTAATTATTTCACCTTTAATATCAGAATTCTCTATTTCCCAAAATTATATATGAACTAGTTAATAATGTACCCAAGATACAGAATTTTCTATTTCGCAAAATTATATATGATTTAGTTAATAATGTACCCAAGATACCTTTCTTGAAGAGAAAATGCTCTCTAATTTTGCTGCTTAAGGGGTGTTAACCAATCAACTTCAAAGAAAACTATTTATTATTGTTTAATATTTTCACCATATTCGCTATCTTCATTAACATCTTAATATAAAGTTTGTTCTCAAGATTTTTTGCGCATGTCATAGGTGAATCTTATCCTACACCAATAGGTTATTACTAAGTCATCTGTATGAACTGATCACAAACCAATTTTGAGGTCTCGGCCTTTGATATCAAAGATCTTAGAAAATATATGTAATGATTTCATAGTGTGTCCAATAACGTATAATGTTCTAATCGAAATTTGCATTCATGGTTTACTTATGTAGGTGCCATGGGTCTAAAATGAATTTTCACGAGGCAGAGGCTTTGGTTTTAGTCTTTTCTGCAAGCAAACACTTTCTTCCATCATTTTCGAGTTTTATGAGAAAACTGAAGTCCTCACAGTATTCATGAACTCAAAAACTGAAAGTCCTCACAGTATTCATTATTATGGGTCCGAGAGAGCCACAGTGAACGGTCGACCAGCGTTATATTCACTTAGTCAGCTTAAGACTATTCACTTGGAGAGGTTGAATGTGCCCCCACTTCAAGAACACAGTATCTTTGGAGCTGCTAGGGGCATACGGATGTGTGAAGCTGAAGAGCATATGGGGGGTTGGCGCAGCTGATAAAGCAACTCTGCAACGCTGCAATATATAGGTGGTTTATTCAGGATTCCGTTGAGCTGAGATTCCCGACTATTATTTAAATTATAAATTTAAAGCAACTGGAATGTATGAAAGAGCAGAAGTTGAAGTTTTACTTGTACATAAATATGAAAAATATATGCTCAGGCGTATATGATGGATGGTAGCGATTTATGTTATGATCATTATGGAATATAAATTGTACTATTTTCTTATTTGTTTTTATTTTTAATTAAATTAATTATTTAATAACGATGTTATTGTTCTATCTTTATTTAAATTATTAATGGTTTGTTTTCTATTATTTTATATTAGTTTTTAGTAATTTAAATAATGAAATATATTAATTTTAATTTAATAATATTTTTTATGTTTTTAAAATATGAAAATAATTTTTTAAAACAAATTAAAGAATTCAAAATTGATTATTATAAAATTAACAATAATCAATATATATATATATATATATATATATATATATATATATATATATATATATATATATATATATATATATATATATATATATATATATATATAAA
>ML852893.1:0-16504 GCA_009831015.1 Picea engelmannii | reverse complement strand
AAAGAATTATAAATTAATTTAGATTATATGTAAAAATATCAAATATATAATATCTTTTTTTTACTGATTTTATTAATTATAAGTTTATAAATATTATATTGACATTAATTACTAAAGAAATAGATATTTTGAATGGAAATGTTAACTTCTTTTTATTTATTTTATTACATAAATAATTTGATTATTTTATATTAAGCTTTATAATATAACAAATTTACAAGATGAGATGCTAACGGATACAATTAGTGATAATTAAAGGGTCTAGTCGATTTACAAGATGAGATACTAAATGATACAATTAGTAACAATTAAAGGGTCTAGTTGAAGTCGACCAATAAGGACAACACTAATATAACAATAAAAATGTATTAATTAAAGGGTCTAATTGAAGTCGACCAATAAGGACACCACTAATATAACAATAAAAATGTATTAATTAAAGGGTTTAGTTGAAGTCGACCAATAAGGACAACACTAATATAACAAAAAAAATGTATTAATTCAATAAAAGTAGGGCTTAACATGCCTCTCTCCTTCAAACAAGTCTACCCTTCAACACTTGTTCATGTATGGATGTTTTTGCATGAAGAATTCATTTTTCCATGTCATCTCTTCTATTGGTAGATTCTTCCACTTATGAGCTACTTAGTAATTGTTGAATTTGTAGTTGTTTGATCTTTGTTTTAATGACTATTTCATTAATTTATGGTAAAATAGTTTAAACTAGGATCATTTCACTGATTATCTTTTGAAACATGGAAACATGGAAGACTAGATATACACATGAAGATAGATGCAACTCCAATTTGTAAGCCACACTTCCAATCTTTTGCAACAACTTATAGGGACCACAGAACTTGGGTGTTAATTTATTGTCCTCTTCTTATTGTTTGAATCTATTTGTATGATTGTAAGCTTGGAAATATCAAATCCCCCACTCTAAATTCCCTTTTACTACAATGTTTATTTGCTTGTCGTTTCATCCTATTTTGTGCTATAGCCAAGTTTTCCATGAATAGTTGGAGAACTTATTGTAGGTGGTCTATGTGGTCCTCCATTGCTTGCACTTTATCTTTTCCTCTCGAGGGGTGATGTGATGGATGGAAGATAATAACCATAAAGTGACATAAATGGAGACATTTTTATGAAGTATGGAAGGACGAGTTGTAACACCATTCTATCAAGGGCAACCACTTAACCCATTGTGTTTGTTTATCAAATGCAAAGCAATGAAGATACTCTTCTATGTATTTATTCACCATCTCAGTTTGCCCATTGGATTGAGGATGTTAAGAGGAGTTTGTGGGTTGATCCACCCACTATCATGATGGCATTCTTTCCTTCGAACTTGGGTAGATCTGTAATAAAATCCACTGAAATTTTTTCCCAATGTTGACTTGGTATGGCTAATGTTTGTAAAAGACTCAAGGTTTTGATTGTCTCTCCCTTATCCTGTTGGCAAACCAAACATTCAACCACACATTTTTGAACATCAATTTTAAGACCTTCATAGAAAAAACCCTTCTTGATCATGTGGCAAGTTTTCATGAACCTTGAATGTCCTATATAATAAGTGTTTGATTTGGGATTTTTACATAAATATAAACAATCATGATACCACGGTGAATCATTTTTCTAAACAAATTTATCTAATGCACTTGGGTTCTCATGTCTTGTAGTTGTTGAATGGTCTTGCTTCCATTCTATCCTTGCTTCTTCCACCCAATTAGATTACATAATGGAAATAACATAGAGTAAGCTCTCTGTGTCTTCTTTTTTCAACCATTTGTTGACGTGTCAACCTTGTAAGTTGAATGAGGTCACTAGAGGGAATATGATGCTCTCTATAGTTGTTAGTGGCCACTATTTTAGTGGACATATTTTTACTTTCCACTTTCCTTGCTACATTGAAATTATGCTCCAAGGATTTAGGTTCAAAGAGACACACCTCATGTTGAATGCTCTCCTTTAAAGTGCCCATAAGGAGATCTAACAAATTATCCTTTGGAATGCTCTTTATCTTGAGACTTAATTGTTGGAATCGTTGAATGTGCTTTCTAATTGGATCTCTTTGCCGAAGATTTATCAATTTACTAAAGAATGTGCTGCTCTTAATATCCTCATAATGTGTTATCAATTCATTCGTAAAAATGGACCAAGAGACAATATAATCTTTTTTTCATTCACAAAGCCATTGGTACCAAACAAATTGATTAGGTCATGAATACAAGGATGCAAGGATTAACTTCTGTAAAGTTGACACTTTATGTATATCAAAGAATTACCCCAGATGGAATATCCATGTTACAGAATTTTTACCATCAAATGTCCTTGTATCAATCTTGGGAATTAAGTAGTTCCCAGGTGCCGAGTTGAACCCTCGATGATGTGAATCTCAGAGTGATGAATACTCATCATTTCGGGACTCAATCTTCGTGTTTTCCACATTTGTTAAAATCTTCCTCCTATGTGATTGGGGTTCTCCCTATTTTCATGATTTCCTTGTGTCACAATATCACCTTTAGGGAACCTCTTATCTAGGGTATGTAAGAGCATGTTTGCCATGGAATTTTGTAATTGTTCCATCTTTTGATCCATTTCCCTTTTAAGCAATTCTTGAAAATGTTCCAAATCAACCTTTTTTAACACAATGTCACACATTTCATTAAATCGGTTCCTCAATAAGGATACTTAGTACCTAAGCTTTCACTTTTATGTGTCATCTATGAATTCTATGCAAGTTTCCTAGTAGTGTAACTTTTTGCAAAACCGTTTTCCATGTGAAAATATAATAATAACTCATTTTGTTTCTCTTTATCACAATTCTTGAAGCACCAAAAAAATCTTTCAATCAAAAGTAATGTTAATTTTAAGTTAACATACCTTTAAAAACCTTAGTTTGAAGACTATCTTGTTGACTGACCTTTCTCTTAAAGTATCTTTTAAATTTAAGTCTCTAAGTTTCAAATTTTGATTTGTAGTATCCTAATATTTCTTCTCTACAATGTCACAAGTTTGATCAAATTCCATTGTGCAAAGAGAAAGTTCTGGTAATTTTCCTAAAACTTGTTGGTTTTGTCCCTTTCAAAAGAGGGAACTTGTACATCCCATCATGTGTTCAATGTTTTTGATTTACTTTTGAAATTTTGACCTGAAAGACTATGAATGGAACTGGTGGCACTCAATTTGGACTTTTCTAGCTTCAAATATGATGGTTTTTACCAAGAACCCTTGTTTGCGATTAATTTTAGGACAAGTAAAAAATCCTAATTTCCATAACTTGTATTTTCTATTGTATAGCAAACCAAAACTAGAAATTTTTACCACATGTACTTCACTATGTATCCTTGGTCTCTCAAAATTTTTCTAATTGAAACATCCTAGAAAAAAAGTTATAGTGAAAATGCCAATATGACTTGTTTGACACTAATTTTAGGACTAGTCAAACACCTTAATTACCACACGATATATCTCTGAAAGAATAGTGAACCAAAACTTGAAAGTTTTACCATAGGTACTTTATTATGTTTCCTCGGGCTCTAAAAAATTTCGTGATTTCAAACTATCCATAAAAGAAAAGAAGTTATAGTAAAAATACCAAGATGACTCATTTAAAAGAGCTAAACCCAAGGATCGTATGCTCTAAAACCAAATGTATGCACCGTTGCAGGGGCTAGTCAACCCTATCGACTAGACCCGACGATCGACTTAGAACTTGTTGGTCGACCATCATAGTTAGAAGTAGAAGTCGGCCAGACTCTCTGCTAACCGACCAACCAAGGCAGTTAAGCAGTTACAACTGCCTGTTAGAGGTATAAATAGATAATCACATGAAGGCTCATATAGCTTCAGAGGAGAGGATATATGTTATTGTGTTGTATTGTCTATCATATAATAACATGACTCTTCTTTGGGCTCTCATTACTTATGTATGTCTCTCTCTATATGTCTATGTGTATGCATGTATCTCTATGATGGCTATGTAATGTTTTAGTGGTAACACTCTCTACTTTCCCTTATATTACAACATTGGTTTCGTCGCCGGTAGTACTGAACTTGGGCATGTAGAAGTATACATAAATGCTAACTCAACAAGACATACGTGAGTGGTGGGAGCACAAAATCGAGAACTACATCAGAAACTACGCACGAAGGAATAACATCTTACTAGCCGAAGCAAGGTTGCGGTTCTTTTTAGAGACACATGAAAGATTTCTTGAAGTTATCCCAGAAGCATTGTTTCAGCACATCAACAGGTCATGTGATGCGTAGATTGACACTTGGCAAGGAGTTAGGCCTAAAGTTGACGATCAGAGGAAGAACGAACTTGCACCACTGGCTCAAACGAATTATTGAAGATTATATTTCAAAACAAGTCGTTGAAGATCGAACATCCCTAGACAAAATAAAAGAGATATTCTACACCGAATTGCACGACGAATTTTTTTGCACGGTTCCAACACTTCTTCACAAATTCCGTCTCAACAAGGGAGTTGGTGATATTGTCGAATACTAACCAAGATTGGGCACACCGTTATCGAATAACAACTTCCAAGAAAGAGACAAAAGGTGGGAAGCATTTCTTGACGCAAAGTGTAAAGATACAAGAGAAGTTTGGGATTACTTCTTGAAGAAATAAACATGGCCAACACTCTCGAATTAGAGTAAGTTGGGTTGGCAATGGGGGGTCAGTCGAGATTGTGAGATGCCATAAAAATAAGAAGTAGTGTTCCTCAAGCCTAAATGTCATCGAGAGGAAAGCAAGCCCATAAGCAATCTGTAGATATCCAGAAAATAGAACGAGATAAAAGACAACAGAAAAGAGAAGAGCTTCGTAACCAGTGGAATATTAAAAAGTCAAATAGAAAAGTGTCAGGGGAGGGTCATCTAGTCAGAGTGTGTGAGCACAATGATTCTGATAGAGATCGACCAGAGTTAGCAACAACAACAACAATCGTGACGACACCCGACAGATATAGCGATGCACTGTTTCAAACGGTCAACGAACCAGAAAGTATGGACTACGAAGAATCTGGACTAGCTTTACGTACGTCTCTCGCATCGGAAACCAGTCCAAGGATAAGAGAATTTCTCCAACAAAGGCTAAAGATCGATGACAAATCGACAAGATTATGGTACAGAATAGACGACCTAGGAAACCTACGTGATGCATTGATTGTCGAGCCTGAACGAAATGAAGTCGACAATATGATTATCCAAATCAAAGATCTCACTGACTCGACCCCCCTACCACATCTAATCTCGAGAGAATAATTTAACTATAATATGGAAGCGACGCAACCAGTGGAACGACGGTTGGTTGAATACAAAGATCAAAGTTCCCAAACCAAGGAAGCACATTTCGAACTCAAGAAGAAACAACTATTCCTTGAGTATCATCCTTCGTCGGACGCGGATGATACTATGTTGCGCCACCACGCCTTAACCTGGTTCATGAACTACACTAAAAAACAAACTCGTTCAAAGGAAGAAATAAAGAATAGTTTTCTAACATTCTTTAAAATCCAGGACATCACACATCTAGCAGCGCAAAAGTTAAAATAAATCAAACAAAGACTAGGTGAGTCGGTAAGAGAATATGACAAAAGATTTAAAGATCTATTAAGTCAAATCCCGTCGATGATTGACCATAACTTGCTAGTCCAGTGGTATGTAGCTAGGCTACTGCCAAGAATCAAATCTCTGTTATGCCTATATTAGATAACTAACTGCGAAGACGCATTACAAAAGGCACAACGAGTCGAGTCAGATGATGATAGCCTGTCGACTTCCTCGACGATAAAAAGACTTGAGGAAAAGATAGAACATTTGCAACAAACTATAAAAAATCTAGCCATCCGATGCAATGAAATATGGTGCACCACATGCACGGGGGATGGGCACACAAAAGATAATTGTCCCCTAAATGAGTGCACACAAACGACAGACGTCCACCGAGTACAAGCCTAGAAATACTGTAACATATGTGAATGCCTAACTAATCATAACATACAAGATTTTCCACACAATCTAAAAAACACAAAGTGGTGCCACATCTGTGAAGCTTTCGATCATCGAACGTCAGAATGCCACCTAAATGCGAGAAATCAGAATAATATACGAACCATCTACCACACAGAAACCATCGACCAAACAAATGAATATGGTTGAAGAGATGATTATTTTGGTGGTCGTGGTTGAGGAGGAGGACGACGGAAATTTGGTGGTCGTGGTTGAGGTCGTGGACGACCATATTGTGCTAATTGATGGCAAAATGATCACGACAGTGCATACTGTCCTATAAAAGACAGGTTTGATTTGAAGTTTTGCAACATATGCGACATTCGAGATCACTCCCTAGAAGACTGCTCGATAGTACTCGACAAGATTATACCTAGAAAAATTGTGAATCTACTACACGCAGTATCTAAAGAAAAGGTGAGGAACTTCAAGAACTTACATATTGTTACAAGGTCAGGTGCTAGACGCGACATCCATACTCCACCACAAAACTACCAAAGAAAAAAGATTAACAACTTCCCAAATCCAGACAAAGAAGAGCAAATAATGAGAGAAACTCTTAAATTCTTCAGGAATGCCACAGAAGATCAACAAAATCCCAGAAGTCGAGATGAAGACACCATCCATGAATTTTTGCAACTAATCAAAGAAAATAGTGGATAGGTAGGCTATTGGACCTACTCAACAAACTGCGAGAATACAAAGATGGTCAGAAACCAACCAAGGATGCAAATCATCTCTCTTATAATAGCAAAGATTATGATCCACGAGTTGACCTGGAAATCAAAGGAATGATGATCAATCAAGTGGTAGTTGATTTTGGTTCGCAAGTTAATATTTTACCACGAGAAACATGGGTACGAATGGGATGACCTAACCTAGCACCCATGATGAATTATCTTAAGTTAGTTGATCAGAGATTAATAGAACCAATCAGAATACTGAGATATGTCGACATGCAAATTATGGGAATACCGACTCTGGTCGACTTTGAGGTGATCGACCTTGTCGAAGGAATGCCAACATATGTATCTCTTGTCGTTCGACCATGAGGTCGACGAATGAAAGCAACTATCTCCCTGGAAAGAGATAGAATCAAATTAAAAGGAAGTGGGAGAAAAATAATTATTCCCTTGGATCCAAAGGAAGGAAAACCATGTATGGAGTCATGGGACGAAGATCAAGAAGCCATATGTTTATATCAGATAAATAATGAACAAAAATATTATATAGAATTGACCGCAGAAGGAGAAATTTTGAGAGAATATCCCATGTCGGTTGGACATAATTTCAACTCCGCCTTATACAACTGGAAAATAAAGAACTATGAAGCACATGCAAAAGACTGTTGGTCTATCAAAGTTATTCCAAAGAAATATCTTAAGACGTGCTATTTAATCCAGGCTGTACCAAAATTTTATGAAAAAATATCCCGACAAACTCCCACTCATATTCCGTACTCAAGAACAAACAACTATTCCTTGAGTATCATCCTTCGTCGAACGCAGACAAAAACCGACCAGAAGATTCGACGGCTTAGTTGAAAGTAGTGGTAACTCAAGCAGCAAGAAAACCAAATATCCCCACCAAGAAATTCAAAATGGGATTCAATCATATTCCCATCTACGAAGGAGAAGAAGACCCAAAACACCATTGGTTTGTATGTGAAAAGTCTTGGGATGCAACTAATATTTCAAACGAAGATAAGAAAATGGCACAATTCGGAGTTGCGTTGCGCCACTGCGCCTTAACCTAGTTCATGAACTACACTGAAAAGCAAACTTGTTCAAAGGTAGAAATAAATAATAGTTTTCTAACATTCTTTAAAATCCAGGACATCACACATCTAGCAACGCAAAAGTTAAAAGAAATCAAGCACAGACCAGGGAAGTTGGTAAGAGAATATGACAAAATATTTAAAGATCTCTTAGGTCAAATCCCGTCGACAATTGAATAGAACCTGCTAGTCCAGTGGTATGTAGCTGGGCCACTTCCAAGAATCATATCGAATGTCAGAATGCCACTTAAATGCGAGAAATTAGAATAATATACGAACCATCTACCACACAGAAACCACCGAACAAACAAACAACTATGGTTGAAGAGATGATTATTTTGGTGGTCGTGGTTGAGGATGACGACGCGGATTTGGTGGTCGTGGTCGAGGTCGTGGACGATCATATTGTGCTAATTGATGGAAAAATGATCACGACAATGTAGATTGTCCTATAAAAGACAAGATTGATCTAAAGTTCTGCAACATATGCGACATTGGAGATCACTCCCTAGAAGATTACCCGATAGTACTTGACAAGATTATACCTAGAAAAATTGTGAATCTACTACATGCAATATCTAAAGAAGAGGTGAGGAACTCCAAGAACTTACATATTGTTACAAGGTCAGGTGGTGGATGCGACATCCATACTCCACCACAAAACTACCAAAGAAAAAAGACTAACAACTTCCCAAATCCATATAAAGAAGAGCAAATAATGAGAGAATCTCTTAAATTCTTTAGGAATGCCATAAAAGATCAACAAAATCCCAGAAGTCGAGATGAAGACACTATCTAAGAATTTTTGCAACTACTCAAAGAAAAACATTCGATAGGTAGGCTATTGGACCTACTCAACATACCGTGAGAATACAAAGATGGTCAGAAACCAACCAAGTATGCAAATAATCTCTCTTATAATAGCAAAGATTATGATCCATGAGTTGACTTGGAAATCAAAGAAATGATGATCAATCAGGTGGTAGTTGATTTTGGTTCGCAAGTTAATATTTTACCATGAGAAACATGGGTACGAATGCGCTGACCTAACCTAGCACCCACGATGATTTATATTAAGTTAGTTGATCAGAGATTTATAGAACCAATTAGAATACTGAGAAATGTCGACACACAAATTATGGGAATACCAAATTCGGTCGACTTTGAGGTGATCGACCTTGTCGAAGGAATGCCAGCATATGCAACTCTTGTCGGTTGGCCATGGGGTTGACGAATGAAAGCAACTATCTCCCTGGAAAGATATATAATCAAATTAAAAGGAAGTGGGAGAAAAATAATTATTCCCTTGGATCCAAAGGAAGGAAAACCATGGATAGATTCATGGGACGAAGATCAAGAAGCCAAATGTTTATATTAGATAAATAATGAACAAAAATATTATATAGAATCGACCGCAGAAGGAGAAATTTTGAGAGAATCTCCCATGTCGGTCGGACATAATTTCGACTCTGCCTTATACAATTGACAAATAGAGAACTATGAAGCACATGCAAAACGCTGCTGGTCTATCGAAGTTATTCCAAAGAAACATATTAATACGTGCTATTCAATCCAGGTTGTACCAAAAGTTTATGAAAAAATATCCCGACAAATTCCCACTCTCATTTCGACGGACGTTCAAATAAACAAACCCTTGCAATACAATGAACAACATACCCCTTCGACTCACGTGGAAGAGGTAGCAAAATCCATAGGAGAGCAAGGAAGAACATAGAGTCTTGTGGAAACATTCACAGGACAGGCTGCAAGATGGGGGAAAACACATTCCCCCCGATTACAAACATGGACGACTGTGTCGACATACTTCGTCGAAAGATTCAGTGACAAAAAACTATCCAAAGATGTAGATATTCCTATATTCAAACTTGACTACGATCCAACCGAGCATATCCAACGTTGCGAAAGCGAATGGCGAAGAATTGGATACAAGGATGAAAGGGTATGGCCCCATATGTTTGCAAGTACATTAGATGAGATACCAAGAAAATTGTACGAAATTGAAGAAGCTTTCGACCACACTTTCGACTGGACCGAAAACAAAAGAAATTTTGGCAAAGTCTTTGAATTTAATCTAGTACATGAACACTTGAAAGACACAACATGCCATATAAAAATATTTCTAGAAAGTTCTTCACCAGCTCAACAGAAAGAAAAAAAAAAGATGTTAGTCGATGAGGGATCGACATCGACATGCAACTTTGTGTTTGTAGAAAACAAGGAAATCTTGACTGCTCGGAGGATTGATATGGAGAATACAAAATGGCTAGGACAGAGCTTCCAATGGAAGAAAGACCATCCAACATTACAAAATCATGTGAAATCAATATTAAGCATAGCCATAGAACACAAAGAGGACCCAAAACAACTCGACTTCCCAAAAATCTTTACGAAAATTGAAGAAGGAGAACACCATCTCGATGAAGCAAAACCATCAGAATGGATGGACGCATAAATAAGAACGGAAGAACTCGACATATTAAATGATGACCGACCAAAAATGGTGAGAGTAGGTGATTATTGGTCTGATAAGGAAACAATCGACATAGTCAGTTTATTAAAAGAGTACCAAGATGTTTTTACACGTGACTACAAGGACGTTAAAGGAATTGTAGAGGAAATGGGTGAGATGAATATCGAAATGATCCCAGGAGTAAAGCCAATTAAAAAGATACCATACAAGTTAACACATAAGTACAAATCGATTGTTCAAAAAGAGATCGAAGGAATGCTACAAGCATGCATTATTTATCCTATCGACAAAGCAAATTGGATAGGTCCGACGGTGGTACAACAAAAGAAGCATGATCCAAAGAAGTTAAGAATTTGTGTAGACTTTTGAGGACTGAACAAACAGACCGTGACAGATCTATTCCCCACCCCTTTTGCTATGAAATCATAAACGAAGTCGTTGGTCATGAATGTTATTCATTTACTGATGGATTTTTGGGATATAACCAGGTGCCAATCACAAAAGAAGATAAGGAAAAAACAACTTTCGTGTCAGAGTTTGGATCTTTTGCCTACAGAGTCACACCATTCGGACTAAAGAACACACCAACAATTTTTTCAAGAATAGTGGTCAAAGCATTCCAAGAGTACATCTACAAAACCATGGCTGTATACTTCGATGATTGGACAATCTATAGTCTACTTAGAAATCACATACAATGGCTTTGACTGATGTTAGAACGTTGCAGACAGATTCAACTATCACTTAACATCAGAAAATGCATATTCTCCACACCTATTGGAATCTTGCTCGGACACGTGGTATGTAGAGATGGAGTGAAGGTCGATATAGTGAAAATAAAGATTATCATTGATCTAAAACCCCTCGTAAATAAAAAAACAGATCAAATTTCTATTAAGTCATACTGGCTATTATAGGAAGTTTATACACCACTACTAAGACATCACCTTCCCAATGGACGAGCTTATATGAAAAGATGTCGAATTCAAATGGAGCCAAGACTGCCAAGAATCCTTCAAATTTTTAAAGAAGAAGTTGGTTGAAGTGCCTATTCTCAAATTTCCAGACTGGTCGAGAAAGTTTCATGTCCACGTCGATGCGTTGAACGTAGTTATCAGGTCGGTTCTAGCTCAACCATACGATGATACAATGGATCACCCAAATGCGTATGAAAGTCGGAGACTGAATAAAACAAAGAGAAACTATTCGACTACAGAACGAGAAGCCTTAACAATGATTTTTGCACTACAAAATTTCCGTCATAATTTATTGGCAAACCCTTTTACATTTTTATAGACCATCAAGCATTGGAATACTTAGTCAATAAACTAGTCCATCAAGGGAAGATCTATTGGTGGCTACTATTATTTCAGGAATTTGAATTTAATGTAATCATTCGACCAGGGAAAAAGAACGTTTGACATGATCACTTGTCACAACTAGAAATAGGGGAAGATCCGATAGGCATTGATGATGACCTCCTAGATGCACATTTATTCAGAGTAGAAGCTACACCTAAGGATTTAGAAGACATTGCCAATTTCTTAGAAGAAGGAAAAGCCCCGAAGGACCTCTCGACAAAAAAAAAAGAAAAGTCTAGCCATGAAAGCTGCACCATTCACAATAATTAATGGATACTTATAAAAAATGGGAATCGATGACGTGATGAGAAAATGAGTACCAGAACATGAACGAGAGGATATCATCAACGAAGCCCATGCAGGAGCAGCGGGAGGAAATTTTTAGGCCAACACAACAACCAAGAAGATATTACAAGCAAGCCTGTGGTGGCTGACTTTACATAAAGATTGTCAAGATCAAGTTAAAAAATGTGATAGTTGTCGGAGACTGGGAAGACCCTTGTGGAAAAATGAAATTCCACTAAGTTCGATAAACCCTAATCGAGCTTTCAAAATCTGGGCTATCTACTTCATCAAGCCATTCCCACAGAGGGAAAGAAGAAATGGTGCTAATTACATAATCATTGTGATCGAGTATGTGACTAAGTGGGTAGAAGTTGAGTCGGTTGAATTTTGTACTAAAAAAGTATCATCTAAATTCATATATGAGAACATCATCACAAGATTTGGTTGCCCTCTGACACTAATCAATGACCAGGGAACTCACTTTGTAAATGAAACAATTAAATCTCTACTGGAAAATTCTTAATCGACCATAGAAAAAACGACAGCCTACCACCCACAAGAAAACGGGGCAATCAAAGCATTTAATAAAACATTACACAAGGGACTTACAAAAATCTGTGGTATAAATAAAGATGATTGAGACGATAAGATTCCTGCAATCCTCTAGGCATATAGATCAACATTCAAAAGATCGACTAGACAGACACCATTCAAGCTAGTCTATGACCAAGAAGTTGCAATTTTGCTACAATTTTGGACTAATTTCGACAGGGTCGCAGCTATAGCAAAATTCGACGAGAGCTAAAACCTAAATGACCAACTATACCAACTAAACAAATTGGAGGAAGAAAGGTTAATAACGATTCATCATTAAGAGGTTCAGAAACAACAACAAAAAACATGGCATGATCGTCACTTAAAGAAAAATTATATAAAAGAGGGAGACTTAGTCTTACTGTATGAAAATCGTATAGAAGGCAAACCCATAAAGTTGGAAACAACATGGTTGGGGCCTTATGTGGTGGAAGACATTCATGTTAGAAAAACAGGATCGTGGAGCAATAAAATAAAACAAATGTGGAAATAAAACATAGAAGATGCACAATACAATAGAGACACATATTTATGTGGTTCACCTAGTGTGGGCTACATACACCAGAGAAATTGTCAGGTCCTTCCTTTTTATTATGCAACAAAAGGAAGGGATACAACCTACAACATGCCCATTGTAACTTCCTCTTCTTTCTCTCACAGTCTCCTCTCTCATAATACAATAATCACACACATACATATTCACAATACAATTCCCTCATAAAATAGGGTTGCCTTCTAGGGAAAAAAACCCTAACATAACTTCTATTGTTGGATCTGTGACCTTATAATGAACGGTCCATATTGACTATGAAATTACAATATTTTACAAGGCAATTTTTTCCAATATTTCGCTTATTGGGTGCTGCCCCTGAATCCCCTGCCAGGGGGGCTACAAAAATTGTCACCACCCCCCTGGCGATAGTTGTGGGGGGAAATCCCCCCCACACCCCCCTCGCAACCCCCGTTAGGGAATGTGGTCCAAGCATGGCTGGAACAAAACCTATGAATCAAGAAGATGATCAGGCTACACAACCAACAATTCGACCGACCAGAGCGGTCCAACTCAGAACGTTATTGGGGTATCCCTTTAAGAAACTAATTAATGGGGCCTGTTTAAATAAATATCAAGTATAAAATAAAAGAGAACCATGCTAGCAAAATTTATCAAGGAGTTGCCAACAGGAACTGACTAAAATAACTAATCAAACTTATAAGAAATAAACCTTGCTTAAAACTAATAAACAAAAAAGACAGTTAGACAAATTCAGGTAAAAAAAAAACCTGAAAAGTTAAAGTATTTAAGGAGTAACCACAACACTAAAGGAAAAGAAACAATAAAATGGAGAGAGAAAGTAGCCCGTGGTCAAGCCTAAGACAATATAACAGAAGGTATTCTCAACATTCTACACCTTCGACCGACTTAAGACAAATACTCATAAGAAAATAATCCAGTAAAAGGACCAGTCCATGAACAAGTGAGTGTGGTAGAGACGAGCGAAGATCATATGAATATAAATAAAGAGGTCATGATTGGCATGACAAAAGACGACATCAGTCTGACTCAAAAAAACTTAGCAAAGTAAACGAACAAGTAATCCATCACCGACATAGACTAAGTAACAAAGATTGTTCAACAACCCCAGTCGGTCGGCTTACATATCGACCATGCTTCAACAATCGAGATCCGGTCGGTCGAACCCAAAAAAGAATGGGTCGAAGGGACGTCGATGTCAGCACACTAAGTACATTTAATTCATAACAGAAAAGATGGATAATAATAACATAATTGACAATGATCGAAGTCATAACGAAAAAGATTCTGCAACCATCTATAGATTCCCTTATCACGCACAACGTTCACAAAGAACCCACCAGGATTATTGCACGAGAGAGTTTGCATGATCATTTGTTCAACAATCGTAGAGATATCAACGTGCAAAAGGTAATACACACATTCAAGTAACGATCCAATTACGATAAGCCATATATGCTATTGTACCTTAAAGCAGTTGTACTCGTAACAACATGATTCGAATCAATAACTACCTCCTTTTCCTGTACTTCGCAAATTTGGGGAATTCGAGCATCTTGCGGGGAAATTTCATTATCAATTCGAACTAACGTCAACATTATGAATCTGAACTCTATATAACAAATCCAAGTAAGGAGAAATTTCACTCTGCAGAAAGCTAAACACTGGTGCAGAAGCCATGAGCTGGCTAAAGTTAGCAGTTGACGACCCTCCTGGTCCAGATTGCCAGAATTCAGAAGCAGGTCAACTATCTTGGCCCAAACATGAGAAGAGGAATTCCCCTTCACATAAAGGCACATAGGGCTCCTCTGGGGTTTCCTCAACCCATTGGTGAAGGTATAAACAATCAGTGTTTCTTGCACTAGATGTAGAAAGAAAATATGGAAAAAACCTTCCAAGAAACACTCCAACCCAAGAAGAAATGACTGGGAAACAAACCAATGGTGATGCCAAAATAGAGTTTTATAAAGTCAACAAGTTCGTAATGGTATCCAGGAAGCAACCTACTCACGTGTATCATATATCTTGCACCCAATAAAACACATGAACACTAGACATACGTGATGTAGTTGATTCATCTAGCAGTGGAACTCCAGGCACAACAACTCAATAAAAAATAGTACCCTAAGTCAACCGACCACATAAAGATTTTGTTTCTTCTTCTTACATACTTCTCTTTCTTTCTCCATCTAGATTTCTTCATCTACTGTAATTTTTTAATCAAAATATGAGAAAAAATATTTTTTATGACCCCCTCTTGCTCAAGACGAGCAAAGAATTGAGGTGGGGGGAGATGTTGTAGGGGCTAGTCGACCCCGTCGACTAGACTCAACGATTGACTTAGAATTTGTCGGTTAACCGACGTAGTTAGAAGTAGAAGTCGGTCAGAGTCTCCGCTAACCGATCGACCCAGGCAGTTAAGAAGTAGAAGTCGGTCGGAGTCTCCGCTAACCGATCGACCCAGGCAGTTAAGAAGTTACAACTTCCTGTTAGAGGTATAAATAGATAAGCACATGAAGGCTCAAATAGTTTCATGGGAGAGGATATATGCAATTGTGTTATACTGTCTATCATATAATAAAATGACTCTTCTTTGGGCTCTCATTACTTATGTATGTTTCTTTCTATATGTCTATGTGTATGCATGTATCTCTATGATGGCTATGTAAGGTTCTACTGGTAACACTCTCTACTTTCCCTTAGATTACAACATGCACCAAAACACCCAAATAGCATAAAAAGAAAAAGAGAATTAACTCATTTCCTTGAGAATGAGAGGGAATAATGAATGGAAAGCTTCTTTGAGGGGGCAACCCCCTTTTACAATATAATAAATGTACAAGATGAGATGCTCATTAAAACTAGGTCTCATTGGTATATATAGGAGACAAATAGTACAATTATGATTAAAGGGTTTAGCCGATCAATAAAGACAATACTAATGTAACAATAGAAATGTAATAAGTCAATATCTAGCGCTTAATAGACTCTTTCCTTTAGATTTATTAATTGAAGTGTTGTATGTAACTTAAGTTTATGCCAACATTAAATCTCATTGTCCTAGTTTCTCTCCCACAAGACATCTTTGTAGATTTCCAAGGCTCACATTTACTACTTTTGTTTATCCACTAGTGTGTGAGTGACATGCAAAACTAAACTACAATTTTGCATCTAGATTCTTCCATAAAGTCATCTAGAAATGGTTGATAACGTTGTTGTTTATGTTTGTTGTTATACTTATTGACAAACTACGTAAACAAACAATTTCCTCAAAGAATAAAACAACTATGCTTGTGGCATTAATAGTCTTCTTACAAGGGATTAAATGTGTCATTAAAAAAAATCTACCAGCAACAACAAAAATAGAGTCATTACCTTGTTGGGTTCTAGGAAATCCCAACACAAAATCCATATTGATGTCATCACGTGGTGCTTTGGATACT
>ML852892.1:54068-66566 GCA_009831015.1 Picea engelmannii | reverse complement strand
TAATGTTTAAGCCATTATTATAGTTCTTTGCATTTCAATAGATAACAATAGCATAACACAAGATCACTGAGAAATACACAATCACAAGAGACACAACATTTATCCTGGGAAACCCTTTAGGGGAAGAAAACCCAACAAAACTTCCTTATTATAGATAGCCAATACAATGCCAAGAGATAACTCAAGCTAATACAGAGGATCCTCTCCCAAAGATGCACCACTCTCTCTCTCTCTTCTCCAACTGCAATTCCAAAACTCGTCTCTTAATGAGCAAGTGAGGCGCTAGCCTTTATTTATACAAATCTGACACGTGTGAAGTGTCTCTTCACTGGCAGGGCCGACTTCTCAAACTGGGTGGTTATAACCACCTTTATTATATTCTGGGGCCTCTTAAATATATTCTGGGGCCGACTTCTTCTTTTGCCTATTACAATTACATTATGACCAATCCGCAAAAGGGGATTTGGTCCTTTTACAATAGCCGACATGATCAATCCACAATGGGGATTGATCCAATGAATAATATATCAAATAATAATAAGAATACACTTTGCAATTACATTATTTCAACAGTATCTGCCAGAGAATTCGACGAGCTTGAGTGTGATTGCTAGAGGAGATGAAGAGTCTCGAGGTAACTACCAATGAAGTGAAGATTCATCATTTAGACCATTGTTAGATTGAAATGTGTCGAAGACTGTAACTGCCAAAGAAGCCGAAGAATCTTAGGATAACGACCACTGATGAAGAACAAACTCAGGATGATCGCCAGAGAGGATGAAGAGTTGAGTGTATGCCCTGGCATAGGACTTGGCATGATAAATATGCGCAAAACAGAGAAGAGATGGTTGCTTTTGTTAAGGGTTATTTATGCGGGTAGAAGCATGTTGTGAGCAAGAGTTGAAACGCACAGAAGAGGCGTAGCGCATTGAATGGAAATAATACACAGAGCATAAAGCGCAGAAGAAAGAGACAGAACAAAAATGCTTATCTGAGAGAGGAAGAGAAAGCTGAGGTGCACATGCAGAGACAAAGGCAGAAGAACAGAAAGCACAAGAGATGCGTGCATGAAGACACTGATGCAGGCAGAGGAGAGTAGTGTAGCAGAACAGTGATGAGACTGGTAAGCCATTGATAAATACTGTATCACTGTAGTAAGTTTCAGGAACAAAGTTTTTATATTCAGGGTGGTAGGGAGGTGCTAGGGAGGACAATTGTCCTCAGAGTTTCAAGTGGGTGCTTGAACACAGGGAGTTGTGGCTTCCATCTGGTTGCAGCTAGAAAAACCAAGGTGTCAGGGTGATGCAAGGAAGAACTATTGTTCTCTGTTATACAGGTTGGTGCCTGTGTAACTGGAAGTTGGTGCTTCCATCCAGTTGGTGCTGGAACACTCAGGGAGTTGGTGCTTCCTTCTAGTGGGTGCTAGAGAAACCAGGGAGTTGGTGCTTCCTTCTAGTGGGTGCTAGAGAAACCAGAGAGTTGGTGCTTTTAGCAAGTTGCAGCTTGTAAAACAGAGGTTGTAGCCTCAAGAGGAGTTGGAGCTCCCAAGAATGATAATGTACAAAAAATAAAGATTACTTATCATATCAAGAAGAAGAGGTTTTTCCCTTTATGGGTTTCGTCAGGAAATATCTGTCTCTGTATATTTCATGTGTGTGATTGATGTTGAATATTCTATTGCTTACTTCCCTGCATTATTGTGATCGTCATTGAGTGTTCTGTAAAGAGTTTAAAATGGGCATAATTTTTTAAGCACAATAACAACTGATTCATCCCCCCTCTCAGTTGTCCAACAAAACCTTAGCAAATAGCCAACATTAATTAATTAAATTAATTAATGTGCTTTTCCTAAGTCAAACTTAGGAAAGAAACATAAAAGTCGCTTACTTAATAAATTAAGCAAGTACTTAGAGAGGCTTTGGACATCTTTTGCATGCTCGACACCTAGCCTATGCAGAAGCACCTGCTCGAGCTATAATCATCAACATAACACATGTAGGCTCTGTTAAATTTGGCAACATCAATAGTTATTCTCCAATGAGAGGCCATATGGGCCACCCTGAGGCTAGCCAGGGAGATTTGGAGAATCAACCAATCTTGTGAGGTATTGACAAAAGCCGGGGGGAATGTACAACCTCTGTGAGTCAAACCAAAAGTCAGGATGAACGAGATGCTTTATGATCTTGTGATCCAATCCAAGGGAAAGGTAGAAGCCTTGTAAGTCTAAGACAAAAGTCAAGATGTAAGTTTAATGCAAAAGTCAGGGGGAACGTACAACGTCTGTGAGCATAGACAATCTAGTGCAAAAGTTAGGGGGAACGTACAACCTCTGTGAGCATAGACAAACTAGTGCAAATGTCAGTGGGAACGTACAACCTCTGTGAGCCTAGTCAAGCCTTGTGAGCCATGATCAAAAGTCAAGGCATCTAGCAAAAGTTAGGTTGAACGTAAAATTCCTATGAGCTAGAAACAAACAATCTTCCTGATATTGCAAATGATGTAAATGTATTGATTTAGTGCATTGGCACGTGTGACATTATCCACCATGAAGAGATTCGAATTGCCTTGTAAAGAGTCGAGTTGTAAAAGTCAAAATTGCATGTCTAGGTCAAAGTCAAAGTTGTCAAGTTTTAGTTGCATGTTGCATGCATGCATGTTGCATGTTGCATATTGCATGCATGTCTAGTTGCATGACATGCATTGCATGCATGCATGTCATGTGCATGTTGAGTAGTTCACATGCATGTCCAGTCAAGGTTGAGTCAATTGTTGAGTTGGCATAACATGCAGTGCCATGTCAAGGGCGAGTTGTAACTGAAGTGTAAAGTCAAGTTCTAATTTTGAACTAAAGTGTAAAGTTGAGTTATGACAAGCATGCATTCATGCCTCTAATTCGAGCCCTCCACTCATATATAAGCAAGAGGTCGACCCTCTTTCTATACAATTGTTATGCAACATATGGGTGAGGAGGCAGAGTGGTATATCAGTCCTTAAGAAGGCGCACATGACAGTCCATATCAGTGCTGGTATATCAAACCATAAGAGGCAGCGTAACAATCCATATCAGTGCTGGTATATCAGACCATAAGAGGCAGCGTAACAGTCCATAAGAGGCAGCGTATATCGATCATTGAAGGTAACAAAGATACATCTTCAGTGCTGGTCTGTAATAGGAGATTATATATCAGCAAGGTCTCTTAGTTACATAGTCAGGTTAGAGTCAACTTGTCAAACTCTTTAAGAGCAGAGTATTCATGGTGGATATTTTGTAAGTGATCATACTTTATTAATGCAATAAAAGGAGATTGTTTGCTGGGTTTTTTCTCCCTGTATAGGGTTTCCCTAGGGTACATGTGTTGTGATCTTGCATGCGGGTAAATTCTTATGAGTATTGCTGTTCTGGTTTATGAATGATGTTAAACTAAATTCAAAGTATAGTCAGAATTTAAAGAAGTACTTACAGTATTAAATCAAGCTCAAAACTTAACAGGCTCACACATGTGGTGTGCTACACTCTAAGGGTAAACATGTCAAGCTCCAAGGTGATGTTGTCCACAAGCAAGGCTCCAAATGCAAGGGCGCTCCATGAGGTGTGTCCAATGCTCCTCCTACAAGCCTCCAAAGACTCCAACGAACCTACTAAGCCATGTACTCCACGAGGTCCACTCCCCTTGCATGAACACTGTCACAATTGATGCGTCCTTGAGTCATCTCTAAGACTCCATGTAAGCATCCAAACTACCCCATGCTATCTAGGGCCCAATGCCATACTCCAGGATGCAAAACTCTCCTCCTCCTATGCAAGGTGTTTTCCAAGCAAATAACCATCTCCATATGGCCATCACACAAAACGTTACCAAGTTGTATGAAGATCTCCAATGCTCTAGGGAAGAATATCATGCAAACGCAACTAAGGTCAAGCAACTACTTAGTAAGCCATCTCAGAGGTGCAAATCCATCATAGACCATTTCTCATGTGCAAATCCATCATGGACCATCCATCTCAAATGTGCAAATCCATCACAGACCATCTCTCATGTGCAAATCTATCATGGACCATCCAAGGGATGATCATGCACCATGTTCCCCAAATCTCATGAAGCATCTCCAAACACGGTGTAAACACTTTCTGAGTAACCCTGGAAGCTAACATTGTTTAGGTTCCTCTTTAGGTCCTCGAGTCGATGGAGGGTTTGTGCCTTTCTCACTATACAATGATGTCTCTCTTTTCTTTTCCATATTAAAAGAAAAGGTTCCTAATGATGATTCCAATCATGAGGATCCTAGAAAGACATCAAAATCACTCATAGCTGTAACACAAAATTGGGAATGTAAAACATACATGTACATTATGAGTTTCAAATAATTAAGCATGTAAGTTTTCTCACCCAACATGTGTGCTTCATTGATATTTTCTGTTGGAATTTGCGTCTGATTTGCCAATCCAACATTGATGGAGTTATCTTTTTTTGATGGGTCTGTAGTGACAATAACACTCCTTTTAAATGGTTCCTTGCACTTGTATTATTGTATATCTAGCTTAAAGACAAGGTTCACACATGTGAATTTTCCTTTCTCATTCACTTTTTAGTCTTCTCTTCCTGGTAACCCATAACTTGTTGGGAGTTTGAACCAAAATTTCTTACTATATGTCAAATTTAAGATAAAACCACAAGTTATTAGATTTTGTCTTTTCCAACAACTAGGGCTTTTCAAGACCCAAATTCAATCCTCAATAACCTCATGAAAATGCTTTGAATGAGTTGAATTTTTATCTGTAGCTTCTTCTCTTGGTGCTCTTCCAAAGTCATTTTGAGTCGTTTGAATCAGAGGTCCAAGCAAAGAGTTATGCCTCCCACAAGTCGGGCTATTGTTTCTTTTGGAAAGCTGACAATTCCAAAATGTCAACTTTGATGAGTTGTAACATTTTTGATACTGAATAGAATTTCTATTGTGACCATTTTCCAAAATGCTCTTAGACTCTACATTCCAATGGCACTTGTCTGGTCCTAATTGGAGCTCTCTATCAAAAGTTATGGCTTCTGCAATGTATGGGCATGTTTCTTCCCACTCTCGCAGAATTGCTTCTCTGATATCAATTGTAACATCCGTGGGCTGCAAATGGACACTACCACTACTTGGTAAAATCCCATCAATAACTTAAATATATCTCAAATATAACATAAATATAACAAGAATAGATCTCAAATATCAAGATATAGAGGAGATATTTACATAGAATCCAAAAACTTGATGAAAATATGAGATCGAAATGTACTTTGATAGCAAGATTTGTTAAAATTTTGATATGCTCGTTTAACCATAGACAATGTCACATCATTGTCACTCAACCATAGGCATTCACTAATGGCACCCCCGAGCACAATAACCTTTTCTTAGATAGAATGATTCCGGCAAGTCCACACTAGAACCAACAGATAAACCCTAACCAGAAACACCACTGCTGCAACAACAACACAATACCAATAGAGCGTACCTTCACCAAGATAAACGCACAAGAGAGAGATACGAGAAAGACTGAGCAAGGAGAGACTTCACCACTGCAACTGCTGCGTCACCTTCCTCAAACTTGCGCCCCCCTTCTGCGTCACCACTGCAGCTGCTGGAACTGCTGCTCCTCAAACTTGCACCTTGACTGAGTGAGTGTGTGTCAAATGAGCCAACGCCTGCCTTTATTTATACTATTCTGTCATGTGACTTTTCCAGGTGGGGCCGACTTCTCTTTCTAGGGACTTCTAATTCTTTATTATTATTCTCCTTGGGCCGACTTCTCTTCTAGGGTTTTCACACATCTGTTTAATGGTTCTCTTAATGCTAGAATATTCTATTCTAAGTACAAAGGTTACACTTGGAGGTTAATACCTCCCGCAACTACCAAAACATCAACACTCCCTCTTGGCTAGGGAGGTATTAACTAAGATGTTCTTCATGTAATGGTCTCAAACACATCCATCCATCTCACATGGCATGGGCAAGACTCACGTGGTCTTGCAGACCAGTCTGCAGGTAGCATCACCATAGCCACACAAGCTATCTCATGATCAAACAAATCATGTCTCAAGTATCACCATCATAGCCATACAAGCTCTGTCATAGTCACACACAGACTATCTGATGGTCATGTCACAGTCATGCATTTGGGGCCTCATCAACACATGTAGCATCTCTCTAGTGGGCACAGTCTCATCGTCCTCTTGGACCTTATGTCATTACAGGGCTTTCAGCTAGCTCACACATAACTAGGCAACCATCCAGCTCACACAAAATCTGGAATATGCTGTCAAGCCAGTTTACACTGAACTGCGCTACTACCCAATCCAAACGGAGTCTGGGCAACTGCAACTTGCTAGCTCACACAAAATCTGGCATCTATTTCTCACATAGGATCATCCAGCTCACTCACACAGAGTCTGGATCAACGATCACTCATGTACATAGGGTCATCCAACTCACTAACATGGAGTCTGGATCAACGACCACTCATGTACATAGGGTCATCCAGCTCACTAACACGGAGTCTGGGTCAACGACCACTTATGTAGAACTAGGCAACTAGCCTAAAGCTAGTTCTTTTGGTTGGTACACTAGGCACCCACAATGACTAGGCATCTAACCACGAGGGTTAGGTGATGTAGTGCGCACACACTACCCATCTAGCCCAAGGGTAGGAAACACCTCCAACCACACAGGTTGGCCCTCCAACTTGAAAAGTTGGGAAACTCGCCAACCCCGAAGGCTCGACATTTGCCGACCTTGTGCGAGGTCATGCTGACTGGTGCCACAGTCAGTAATGTACCTGTAAATGACCACCCACTGCTCCCACACTCTGCAAGCTACCGCCCCAAGAATCACATATGTGACTCATCACTCCCTTTTACGAGGGACATCCTTCTGGACCACGCCAAGCTTGTCCCTGAAGTACTCAACCTTCACCCTTGATAGAGGCTTGGTCAACACATTTGCTATCTGCTCGTCTGTGCCAATATACTAGAGCTTCACAACTCCCCTTTGCACCAAATCTCAGATATAATGGTACTTGATCTCGATGTGCTTGGACTTGTCATGAAACACCGGGTTCTTTGACAACTTCACACAACTTTGGTTGTCGTACCAGATACAAGTCACCTCTAACTTGAGATCAAACAATCCTGCAAGCAGCTTCCGAAGCCACATTGCTTCGCTGCTAGCTGAACACGCTGCTATATACTCTGCCTCAGCCGTACTAGGCGCCACACTAGTCTGCTTCCTGCTGAACCATGAAATCAAAGTTGATCCCAAACTTAAGCAACATCGAGATGTACACTTCTGGTCTGCAACACTACCGGCCCAATCTGAATCAGTATAGCCTTGTAGGCTTATCTCACGATCCGAAACATATCTGAGTCCATAGCCAATTGTACCTTTCAGGTACCTCAACACATGTTTTGCTGCAATCAAGTGAACACCTCTAGGTTCGACCATATATTGACTCAACGTGTTCATCGCAAAACATATATCTGGCCTTGTGTTTGTTAAGTACAACAACGAACCAATCATCTGTCTATACATGGTGGCATCCACTGTCTTTGAAGATGTATCATTCAATAACTTCAGATTCATCACCATTGGTGTAGGCATGGCTTTATAATCCATCACTGCAAATCTCTTCAGAATCTCTACAACATATTTTCCTTGGCACATGAAAATCTCATGCGGTTTTTGCCACACCTCTAGACCCAAGAAATAATGCATCATACCTAGGTCTTTCATCTCGAACTCTGATGCAAGCTTTCTCTTGCACTCAGTGATGAGTTTCTCATTCCATGTTAGGAAGAGGTCATCCAATATCAAGAGGCAACCATCCCCAAGCTCATCAAAATAACTGTCTGGCATATCCTGCCCTGGGTGCCTGCTTAGGCCGGTATAAGGCCTTCTTCAATCTGCAGACATGAGATTCCTTCTCATGTATCTTGTGGCTGCTCTATGTACACTTCTTCTGGCTACTGGAGCAAGTGTTTCGTCATAATCTTTTCCCTCTTGCTGGGAGAATCCTCTGGTCACAAATCAGGCTTATGTACATCTCTATGCTGCCATCAACAATATGTTTGATCTTGTAGATCAATTTGGAAGTCACCGTTGACTTCCCTTTTGGTCTCGGAACCAAGGAAAAATCCATATCCCAGTCCTTCTGACTGGCTTCCTCCTCTGTCATTGAAACAAGGGAATCTTCCCAGAAGATCTCATATCTCCTCGAAGCCTCTGAAGCTTCGATGTAGCCTCCTCAACTCATGGCACTTGTCTGTCAGTCCTGGAAGACGTCTCTCTCTTCCATCTGAATTTGAGGAGGAATACTTTCTGAATGAAAGTCTCTAAGCCACTGACTCTCTCTGAAATCAGGCTCACTCTGAGTCTCCACTCTCCCTTTGAAGCTTGACTCCCTCCGAGTCTATATAATCTTCAGAGCCATCTGCTCCCTCTATGTGTGATGATTTCTTCTGAAGTCTCATATGAACGGTCCAGGGGAGGCTGCTCCTCCCTATTGGATTGTGATCGTTGACTCCCTTCGAACTCTAGCTTCTTCTGAGCTAGTACTTGGTGTGGCCACCTGCCTCACCACTGGTGGAGCCGTCTATTCCTTCTCATGTTATGGCTCATCAATGCTATATATCTTTGCATCCTACAAAGTGTCACGGGACCATGCTGGTCTCTTCCTGGTTACTGCAATGATTCTGGGTAGGCACTTCTGGCTCTACTAACTCATCTTGATGATCTGAAGAGTGATCAACTGAACTAGAGGGATCTGTTCGATCATCTTTGGAGCCTTTTGCTCCTTACAATCAATCTCCATATGTGATACTCTGTATCCCACAAAAGTACCCTTCTTCGTCCTCTTCTTCTTCGGTACATGGATGTATACAGTCGTGTATACAACTTCTTATCTGGATGGTCTGCTCCATGTCTAACACTAGAGACGATATAATATGTTGCCTTCTGCAACTGTCACTATAGCTCCCTCTCAGAGTTATCACCAGAGCCAAAATAAAAATACAATAAGAAGAAATAGGAACAACACTCTTTCAGTGTTGTGACCAATCATTCCTCCATGGTAACCTGCGCGGAACAAGAAATAAGAACAACAATATCTCCATTGTAACGTCCATGGAATTTACAAGATAACCTACCCGAGACAAGAGCAACAAGAGTAGAAGTATTTCCAATATAATAGCATTTTCATAAGAACATATCTAAGGTAACAAGAATAAAAGACAATTTCATGGTAGTCATCATATCATTACCAAGGTGACATGCCTGGAAGCAGAACAAGAAATATCTCTTAGAGGAGACGTTAGTTCATCTTGCAAACAAGTACAATAAGCATTTATATCAATAGTACTCACATGCTACCAAGTATTCATTGCAGTTAGCAGTAATAGGACCTTTCAAAGATTGTTGTCACAACTATAGTGCTTACTTGTAATGTAGCAATTATCAAACTTGATATGTGCAAATTGGAGACTTATCAATTTAATCAATCAAACCTGGAACCTGGAGTCTTATCTCCAAGAATGAGTGTTTATGCTTTTCTTCCGAGTCCGCTTCACTCAAGATGACAAGTATTCTCTCCAACCTGTCCCTTGTACTAAGACAATATGCTTTCTTGACATAAATCTGAGTTAGGGAATATAATGCAAATAAAATCTAAAAACTCAACCTTAATCAATTTAATATTTCGACTAAAGTCAGCTTATAACTTTTACTTTGACCAAAGATTTGACTTCAATAGATAAAAATACAACTAGATGTTCATAAGATCACAATATTGCCATAACAGCTAGAGGCATATCAAAACAATCAAACCCAGAGTGCGTTGTTCCTCTGAATGTGTTGAATCTGAGATCCCTCTGGATCTTCGATTTTTGCTTGGACAAAAGATCCCTTCTCCTGCAAATACCCTAAAGATAGTGATACAGTTTAAACATACACAAGTACATACCTCCGACAGTAGCGACAGACAGCGGCAGGCAACAACACCATCCGACAACAGTGGTAAGCAATGACGAACCCAAAAATTTCTAAGTGCTCCAACTTGCAATCTGAAGGTAGCTGGAGATGCCCTAGGGTAGGGTGCACTAGGACAACTAAAAATTAGGCCCAACACTTCAAGGACCCGAGGAACTGCAACTGGTATATCAACTGGTGGTGCAACTCGTGCTGCAACTGGTACTTCAACTGGTGCTACAACTGGTACTGCAACTGGTGCTGCAACTAGCACTGCAACTGGTGCTACAACTGGCACTGCAACTGGCACTGCAACTTCGGAAGATTGTAGATCTAATCCAGGGAAAAGATGCGCCCTCCTTAGGCGACCTACTTAGTGGGTTTAGTAAGTGATCAACGAGCTTGACAATGGGGGAAACTGAGGATCTTCCTTCTAACGGTTAGACTGTTATGAAGGAAACCAACTCTGAACCCATGTTAAAATTTTGGTATGCTCGTTTAACCATAGGCATTCACATATGCCACCCCCGAGCACAATAACCTTTTCTTAGATAGAATGATTCCGGCAAGTCCACACTAGAACCAACAGATAAACCCTAACCAGAAACACCACTGCTGCAACAACAACACAATACCAATAGAGCATACCTTCTCCAAGAGAAGCGTACAAGAGAGACATACCAGAAAGATTGAGCAAGGAGAGACTTCACCACTGCAATTGCTGCATCACCTTCCTCAAACTTGCGCCCCCCTTCTACGTCACCACTATAGCTGCTGCATTGCTCCTCAAACTTACTCCCTGACTGAGTGAGTGTGTGTCAAATGAGCCAGCACCTGCCTTTATTTATACCAGTTTGTCAGGTGACTTTTCCAGTTGGAGCCGACTTCTCTTTCTGGGGTCTTCTAATTCTTTATTATTATTATTATCCTTGGGCCGACTTCTCTTCTAGGGTTTTCACACATCTGTTTAATGGTTCTCTTACTCCCGGAATATTCTATTCTAAGTACAAAGGTTACACTTGGAGGTTAATACCTCCCACAGTTACCAAAACATCAACAAGATTACCCTTGAGAAAGGGTTTCACCATACAACTATCCTTAGAAAAGGATGCAATCATGATTTCCTTCAAACAGAACAGTCCATGTAATCTGAAAGCAAGATGATGCATTGATGACAATAAACCCATAATTATAGATGGACTAGCTCATGAAAACTCTGAACTCAACACAGCTGGAAATCACTACCCAAAACCACATGTCAAAACCATGGATCAACTGTATCAATATTTTGTCATTATCATAATTAAAAAGATACAATGTAACACACTAAAGGCCACATAACATTACTTGGGATGCTAAGGCCTTATTTTTCATAAATGGCCTTTTACAAGTATCGTAAGACTTCGAACTGCAGCTTAAATATGGACTTGCAAACAAAACAACCAAATTACTTAGATTTTATTTTCATGACAAAATTTGTTGTGTCTAGGGACACAACAAACAACAATGCAAATAGTCTAGCACAAGAAAGGAAGAGGGCAAGTACAATATCCACACCTCTTGCACCTATCCATCACACTCAAACAACTTTTGTCTTGTTTGACTATCCTCTTTTAGATGAAATCAAACATGGAGAATATCATGAGAGAAGGCAACTTTAACTACAACCTGTTCCATGCCACAATCTTACAGGAAGATACTCCATTGTTCAGTTTCTCAAGTTGTCCAAAAAACTGAGATGTATGAGACTATCACACCACTGCCTGACGAGCCAACAATGTTGGAGACTCTTCCAGAATTCGTCTCCACACTATCCTCTCATGTATTTTCACCTTCAATAGACCTCTCTCTTTTATTTAGTGGTTCTTTCACAGTCTTCAATTCTTTCAACAAAATTCTAGACACCTCATGGGACTTTCTCATGAGTAAGTTGCAAACATAAGTGGGGGGGGGGATGTAATGTTCCCAAGCAGATTTGCCAGGAACTTAAATGATTTTTACTTGTTTTTGTGAGTTGTTTGTGAGTGTTTTTTGCAGATTGTTTCCCCCAGAGTTGCGATGGAGTTGTTTCCAAGGGTTTCACAACATAGAGATGATAGATATGGACAATAATAGAAGAAAACAACAAGATACAAGAGAATAACACAATGGAATAGCCAAAAACTTCAGATCTGACCTTTATTTATTTAGTAAGCTGACCTCCATACAAGAGATATACAGGTCTGGAAGAATATAGCAGAAATATAGAAGTTATGGCTGAAGATGCCTCCAAGGAACAATAAAGAGAGTGGCGAGTGCTCCAAACCCCCAATGGTTGCATGCACGTTTAGACAAGATCCATTTCTTTCCCTTCTTCGATGTAATGTTCCCAAGCAGATTTGCCAGGAACTTAAATGATTTTTACTTGTTTTTGTGAGTTGTTTGTGAGTGTTTTTTGCAGATTGTTTCCCCCAGAGTTGCGATGGAGTTGTTTCCAAGGGTTTCACAACATAGAGATGA
>ML852892.1:13410-25092 GCA_009831015.1 Picea engelmannii | reverse complement strand
AGAAGATGCAACACACCTGTAAGCTGGGACAATGCAGTAGATAGAGCAGTGGTTGGGCCAGATTTACTTAGGGAAATGGAAGAGTAGATGTCAAAAATAAAATAGAATTTAAAGGCTGCTCAAGATAGGCAGAGAAGCTATGCTGATAAGAGCATAACTCACAGGGAATTTAAAATGGGTGACCATGTATTCTTGAAAGTAAAAGCCAATAGAAGTTCCCTGAAGTTGGGAAATTGTTCAAAGTTGGCAGCTCGTTATTGTGGGCCGTTTGAAATCCTAGAGAGGATTGGGCTTGTAACATATATGCTTGCATTACCTGCATCAATGTCTATTCATAATATATTCCATGTATCATTGCTCAAAAAGTATATACCTGATGCTAATCATGTTATTGATTGGAATGTGATTCAGGTGGAGCAAGAAGGCGTTTTTGAGGTGCATCCGGTGTGCATACTGGACCGGAAAATCAAGCAGCTCCGGAATCGAGCCATAGAACTAGTAAAGGTCCAATGGACCTGGTATGGTCCCGAGGATGCAACTTGGGATCACGAGGATGCTATGTGGGCATAATACTCGCATCTTTTTGAGGATTTTTGAACTTTTGGTTGTATATGTATATATATATTGCACCGAGGACAATGCATAAATAAGGGGAGGGGAATTTAATACCCCCAAGACTGAGCCCCAGTTGTAAATGTAAATATGTTTTATAGGCTGGTGAGCCAAGTTATTATAGGCCAGAAGGCTTATGTGATTATTAGGCCAGAAGGCTTATGTGATTATTAGGCCGGAGAGCCTAGATGCTAAAGGCTAGTGAGCCTATTTTTGTATATGTAAACACTCATATCATTAATGAAATACATCGCTGCGCGTAGACCAACCACAACAAAATAGTATGGGGGACTAAACTCCACTAGGAAGGGAAAGGGAGGGCTAAGAGCCTAGAAAGGGGGCTAAGCTAGAGGGCCTAATGCCAAAGGAATATTATAGTATTATTCTTAAGGACTAAGGTATGGATATAGCTTATGTTATCCTAAATTTTTATGGGAAGAGAACAAAATACAAGTGGAGAGAAACGAGCTCTTGGAAGGCCATGTGTCATCAAGGGCGCTTGCAAATAAATGTGGGGGATTCACCATTCATTGGTACCATTCTTCCCATTCACGAATCACTCCATTCTCTCCATCACTCGACCTCTCCCTCTTGCACGCACACCTTGAGCAGTAACCGTACCCTTCCTGTTATGCACAACACACCTGTACCTTACCTGAGCCCGTGCTGTACCTTACTCGAGCCGGTATTGCACCATCTGAAGGTTGTCGCTGCCATCACCAACAATCTACCCTGAACGCTGCTGCTGCCATCACCGTTCCGTGCTTGAATGTCGTTGCTGCCATCACCTGTTCCATACTCGAATTCTGTTGATGTCTTCACTTGAACCTGTACTTGGTTGACTTAAGAGCTGGACTGAAGAAGCGGGTTGTTAGGCCCGTGGGTTTGAAGAGGTGGGTTGTCAGGCCCGTGGATTGAAGAGGCAGGTTGTCAGGCCTGTGAGCAACTCTCTCCAGGCGAGAGAATTGTTGGGAATTGATTTCCTGAGGGAGCCCAACTGCAGCTACAGTGCTCCGAGACTTCCTATCCGACCTGTTGCTGAACCCCTGGAAGGGAAGTGGGGCAGCCGAAGGACTGTTGAGCAGAGAAGGGGCACACTTCCTGGGATGGGACAAGCATGTGGGGAATGAGAGACTGTGAGCTATTAGTTTGAGTAGGCACTTGACGGAGTTGTTCTGGCTGTCTGAGATACATCAGCCTAGCTAGGAATCCCTCTACCCGGGTGGAGTTTAGTCCCAACTCGGGGGTGACCCACTGCTGAGAGTTCTGAGCAACGTGGTCTAAGGCTGGGAGGATCGTGGAAGGTCTGCACTTAGTTAGTGGTCTTATATCAAAGATAAGTATCAATTGTGTGTTAATTTATATGCTACGTATTTATACATGCGTTTATTTTTATGGGTTTATCTTGTGTATGTTGCATGTGTATTCCTACTGTTATTTCCACATGAATCTGTGTATTGCAGAATATATGTTTGTTTAAAGTTATATATATATATATATATATACACATAGATGGAATGGAATTATTTATATGTGGCAGTTACACTTGTTGCCCTTATTAGACCTGCGGCTGGGGTATTAGGTTTGCTTCCCTACTCGACCCTCCTCCTCCTTTGGTACCTGCCCAAACAAACATAACTACATCAAATATGAGGCATAGCGGTTTCTCTCCATGGTTGGACTGAGGTCACCACACTTGTCTCTCCAAGAAAAGTGTCACAATGACCTTATTTTTCATCTCTCACATGAACTCTTTTATATACATCTCTAAAGGGGTGTGTGAGAAGCCCTTAAACAACTCAACATTAAATTAGACTTTCTATGTGGGTGTGAAGCCCCTACACAAGCCCACAAAGCCCATCATCAAGCCCATGAAGCCCCAACTTCATTCCAAGGGTGTTTTCACTAAAACGAAAGTGTAACAAGGTGCCAATGGAGATTCTCACCTGCCCGACACCAAGGTCATGTGAGAATACCTACCTGAAGCTACCAAACATCAACAACCTTCCACTGCAAAAAATATTCCTATTTTACAATTTTTGTACTCCTATGTACCTAATGAAATATAGAGTGCATGATTGACAATCTCCTTTTTTCTTGCATTCTTCCTTTCTTGTATGTGACTATTTGCATTGGTGTCTAAATGTGCACATATCAATTGTACACCCATAGTAAAACTCATAGAGATTGAACAACCCACCTGCCTTTTGCTGATCTCTATACTAATTGGATGATGAAATTTTGGAAGTTGGGTAGATGCAACTATTGATGCAATGATGCAATTCATTGCTCGTCAACAAGTTAAATACACAAGTAGATAAATACATTGCCTTTGTTAATTTCTTGAACCTAGCACCCGACAAATAATTCTGAATAAAACTGCTTTATTGAATAGATGTACATTTAGGTTACTTAACCAAATAAATCAGTGGAAGCATAAAACTGAAACCACACACATTTGCACAAGAGATTTATGACTAAATAACTCTTGGAAAAACCTCGAAGGGAAAATCAGTTCTATGAGATTTATCATTATTATTCTGGGCTCCTGTCCTGGGAAAATGGCCCACTTGAGGAATACAAAAACAATAGATAGCCAAGCCCTATAAACCTCAAGATCAGTCCTTCGATCTTGCTGGTTGGCTGCTATCTCCCATGCTGCCCCTTTGCTCCTATCCTCGGCCCTTGCCCTCCACACTTAGATGCATGTCCTTCTCCACCCAATCAATGAGAGCTCACTCTCTCACTTTGTGTGTATTTGATGTGTCATCCTCTCACATAGGCTGCCTTTTATAACCTTGAGTTTACCCTAAGTCCAAAACCCTAGATCTCCTAAAGGATCAACGACTGATATCTAATCTCACGTTCACTTTAGATCTAACGGCTATGACTTAATTTAATTACTAGTTCCAAATACCTTAGCATTTAATTAAACTAAACTCACTTTATTACAAAAGTACATTCACTTTAATAATCACTTATAAAGTGAATCTCCTAACGTTCTGAGAGGTAATAATGATGACTCCCACGTGTTAGACACAAACCCACGTGGAAGTACCTGTCATATGCTACTAAAACATCAACAACCTTAAGGCATAGGACATTGTTTATCAAACTTATTTCAATTATAATTAAACATACAAGCAATCACAATTCTATGCCTGACACAAGGATATGATAAAATTCTCTACGAACAATTTTTTTCTTACCATCAAATCTAACAATAACAAAACTATGCAATGAACCATGCCCATTATATAGAGGAGTTTTCATGGAAAAATATATGGGTTCGTTGATGAATGGGTGATTGTAATGCCATTTATTTAGATATGACTGTTCAAGGGTTTTGACACTTTAATTATTTTGTAGTTTCTTATACATGCATATGTTTTGACTATTTAGTTACTTTACAGAGACATACACACATAAGTTTGATGTATCCCTGTAGTATTATTGTTGTATTTTTTTTCATAGTCCATTGAGTTCATATACCAGACAACTTACAAACCACATTTGTTAGGTGATTTTCTAACATTACTCGGCTTGAAAAATTTGTGGAGGTGATTGGAGGTGGTTAAGGGTGTGGTATCAATACGGAGTTAGTAATGTTGGAAGATGAAAATCAAATTAAAGTTGTTGGGAATGGTGGGAACCAAAAAATAGAAACAAAGATAAGTATGAAATTTGATGGTAAATGAAACTAGATAGTATTGATTAGAGATGGGGAATAATTTGTTATGGCTTTTAAATGATAAGATGTTCAAATGAGCATACCAAGATAATCATGGGGAAATGCATGATAAGGTTGAGGAATGTAATGATTTGTGTTCCTTGTTACCAAATTGGAAAAATGGTATGAACAATGCAATACAAAGGATCAACTAATATTGTTGCTTTAATAACTTGACTGGGAATATGATTCTTTCCATATTACTAGTATCCAAAGGTGAGTCAATAGATTCAACTAAGATCCTATTTTGTATGAATTGAAGTACTTTTGTTGATAAGGTGAAGTATAAGTTATCAACTCTTTGTCTTTGGCTAATGTCACAAGAATCTATGAATTTCTTTTTGAATTTGAAGAATTTATATCTGAAAATTATCTGCTTAGATATTTATCTATAGTGCTTGAAATATTGAATGCCATGCTTCTGTTGTGTGTTTTCTCATATCATAATGAAGCATGCTTTTAAATCTAGTGCTATCTGTATAATGATTAGGTGGGATCATGAAGGGCCTTTCAAGCCACTACATTTAATGAACCCTACTAGAATTTCCTTCATTCGTTCAGCACTTTGTCAACACTTCAGGTTTGGGCAAATATGTTGATTTCATTTTGGATGAGCCTTTCATGAGGCTTTCAGTGATTGTTGTTTTCTTTACTAAGACTATTATGTTCTTTACTACCATGACATGTCTTTGTTACTAGTGGAATTCTGGTTTAAATTTTGCTTGCATATCATTGTCGAGAATTTACATTGCATAACCCATAACTTATAAGCATCTTGCATGAAGAAAATTCATTTGATTACAACATTTTAAAGACAAGTTTAAATTAGAAACAAGCTTGAAATACACGTCATTAATGCATTTTTAATGTTGAATGATAAATGTTTTTGAAACTAGTCCCAACTATATCACACAAGACACGAGAGTAACTCTGATGCATATCAGATTATGATTTCTTCAATGATATTGTTTGCTTTGGATTCCCACTAGACTGCAAATTTTATACACTCTATTCCTAGAGCTAATATGTTTTAGATTTGGGTGACTACAGACCATCATGACATAATATAATATTGCAAACTTTCTTTCATCATTTTTCTAACTTGCATATGTGAGAGGTTTGAATCCTATGAGGTCAAAGCCAAAGTGCAAGTATGTTTTTGGAGCCACATTTATACACTCAAGTCCTTTATAGAACAAGCTAGACATCATTAGAGAATTCTTTGTTGGTTTTTGGAATACTAGAAGAACCTTGATAGTTCCCTATCATATGTTAATAGAGATGTTGTATGTTTGGCATTTTAAAGAATGCATTACCAAAATTATTACACTACATAAAATAGGTATGTTGCATTTGTACAACATAAAGAAACTTTGTCAATATATTTATGGAATAGGAATTAAGAAATGATGCACATTCCATTTTCCATGGTTCGAATTATACATAGATGATAGATGCACTTGAACAACACCCAAAATAAATCAATTTTGAAGAGAATGAATTCCTTTTGCATCATGTTTTGATATCTCTTCATCACTTTTAAAATGATGTTTCTTTGTTTGATACTAAAGAGTGACTATAGAACTTGTAGGATTCTTTAGATATTTTTTGTTTTAAAAAGTAACTATTGTCCCATTTAGCCCAAGGGGTTAGCTCAACCAGTTGTCACCAATGTTGTTGGGAATTTGTCTAGTTCCATGCCACTGGGTGTTAGGTGCACTAGTCTATGCTGATGGGTTTACTAAGGATGCCTTCTATAAATGCGGCGAGGTTATCATGACTAAATTTTATTTCGTAAACACAAGGTGATATGCATTGTTTTATCTTACTTGTCAATGCGTTTCTTTGGTCTTGTTAACCCCTGGATTTTCGCACTTGGAAATCTTTGGGGTTAAGTGCCAGTTATTTTCATCTACTGGCATTCAGACATATTTCAGAGACAACACTTGATCATGATGAGGTTGTTTCCCGTCGAGAGTAGGTACAGAGATTGGTTCAGTGGTGTTTTTTGCTTTAGTGACAGAGTCAAGTCAGTTCTTCATGGTTCAGAGAGAGAGATTGATGCTTTTAGCCAGTTCCTTATTTTTTAGGAGTTCCCTATTTTTTAGGAACTTCTTATTTTTTAGGAGACAGTGTTCGGAGACTCGCATGACATTTCCAAGCATAGAGTCTTGTTCTTGGTCCCATTTTGAGGCCAATGAATCCTTTCCGGGAGGTCTAGTGAGTACTTTCTATTTTTAGCAGTGGGAGATCGGGGGCTCAGATGTTGATTCTGATTGCATTTCCGGATTCCTTTTAAAAAATTGAATCTGATGAGTATATTACCATTGATTTCCGAGGACTTTCTATTTTTAGCAGTGTCTATTTTTAGAAATGCTATTTTTGGCTGTGGTCTCTTGGTGGTCCTAGACACATTTCTGGTATTTCTGAAATTTTAGGGAAGTTGCTATTTTGGGCATGTCTATTTCTGGCAATGTCTATTTTTAGCAGGGGTGACACATGGCAGTCTCTAGAAAATGACATGGCAGTTTGTTGAAGCACTTGGATGATTTGCATCCATGTGGATGGATGAGTCACGAGGAGAGGAGGGATGCCTACCTTTTTTCTCTCCATCCTTAATTTTCTCACTCACCAAAATCCCTATATTCCCTCCCTAATTTCTCTCTCCCTAACTTCTCTCCCATTTCCCCCTTTCTCTCTATTCATCCCACTTTCTAAGGGGGTGTCCCACTAATCAAGGGGCCTAAATTTCCTCAACCACTTCCACAAATATCTTCCTAATTTCCCTCTCCCTAACTTCTCTCCCATTTCCCCCTTTCTTTCCATTCGTCCCACTAATCAAGGGGCCTAAATTTCCTCAGCCACCTCCACAAATTGCTCCCTAACTTCACTCATCCCTAGATCTTCTCCCCTTCACACTCCACAATTCAAGGGAGCATCCACCTTCCTCTACCTAACCCAAGGCATCCCCCTCTTGACTCATTTATCTATATAATCAAGTGCATTTCATTGTACAAGGGTTGGATGTTCTACTTCAACAACTCTACATTTCAAAATTTCATCTCTTTTTCTCTCTCTTTCTAGCTTTCTGTTTGTATGCAGGGATCACTATTACACCAATTTTTGTACCTGTTTCCTTGGCGCAATTAGCCTCTAAACACTTGCAGAAATAAAGTTTGATGTGCTTGTACCAGGCCTTCTCTCTTGTTGGTATATTGCGTTGTGAAATGTTTATTTGTAGAAGTTTTTAGCATATCATTTGAACAATTTTTCTGCTGTTTGATATCGCTGTCTACATGTTTTGTTTGCTGATTTCTGAGCTAATGAACTAAGAAATTCCACCAAAACCATTAAAAGTTATATCTTTAAAACTTTGGCTGTCCAAAACAACCATAAACCTCTTTATTATTGCTGCTGTTATTTGTATTTGCTGTTGTTATTTTCTCTTGTTTTGCAGATTTGCAGGTGGCAGACAGCAAGTTAAGAGGCTAGGGACACCCCCCTGTGGTTGGCATGCACCAGCCCAAGAGGAGGGGAATTTGTCAGTGACATTCTAGGGGCAAATTTCCTACAATTAACCTCTTTTTCTGTGCATATTTTAAGTCACATCAGATCTGATTTTGGATGCAAACAACACATTTTTAATCGTTTTCAGATCTGTGCATAAGTACAGAAAATTGCGTTAACAGGTCTTAACTTTTTTGGTTTCACTTCCCAACTTAAAAATATAGGTTAAAGTTAATGCTTCACAACCTCTCTTAGAGCAGTTACTAGTTATAGTTGTATTTTTAGAGTAACTTGAATTAGCTCTAACTCTTGGATAATAGTTATCTATACAAGCATGTATGGGGAAAACCAATGTTGAAAAAGTCGGCATCAGCAAAAAGTCGGCGAGGGTCCAGAAAACATCGTTTCGGAAAAATCGGCAAAAATCGAAAAACCACGACAAACATTAAAAAATACAAAATATGTTCATTTTTTTCAAACTTTTAAACATATAAAGCAACAACAACATCAGATAAACACATTGGCACATAAATATGGAGAAATTACTGATATATATGATGTAGTGGATGCCAAATAAAAAATTATACATCAAAGTCGATACTGAATCCTGAAGGGGCAAAAGTTAGAACCAATACAAAATGACATCACATATATAATTATAAATGTATCTCATCATCATGAGGTAGATGTACAATGACAAATGAAACAAAACTAGCAGCTAGCTATCTAATATCAATGCCCTCTCCCCCTTTTACGGGAAAAGATAATGGGATGTTTGTCAGGCTTGCCCCTGATAGTAGAAGGCCCTCAGTTTGACAATCGACTGCGATTGGTGTGTGTATAAGTAGGTGTATCAATAAGTGTAGAAGGTGGTGTTGATGCTAGCACATCACCCTTCATGATGTCTTCAAGCTTTTCTGATCTCACATTCTCGAGAGTCAAACGTAAGAGTATGTGGTGAGGCAGGCAGCCCCACCAAGTACCAACTCAGAAGGATCTAGATTTCAGAGGGAGTCAACCCTTAGGATCCAGTAGGGAGGAGCAACTTCCCAGCACAGTCCATAGAAGATCAGACTTCAAAAGAAGTCAACAAATGCAGCGGAAGCAGGTGGCTCTGGAGATCGTATAGACTTAGAGGGAGTCAAGCTTCAGAGGCAACATGCAGATTCAGAGTGAACCTGATCTCAGAGAGAGTCAGTGGCTTAGAGACTTTCATTCAGAAAGTATTCCTTCTCAGATTCAGATAGGAGACAGAGACGTCTTCCAGGACTGAATCCAACTAAAAGTTCCTAAGATGTATGTGTCAATAAGCAGACTTACCCTTCTAAAGCTTAGTCCAGGGTGGTTAGCACCTAAATCCAAGATAGTGAAGAGTTGATCAAGAAAGTCTTCTGGAAGTTGGCTTGGGATGATTAGGCCCCAAGACCAGCTAACGAAGGCGAAGGATAAAATTGCAGTAACCCTCTCGGAACATTGACCCAAGGTGTAAGTACCCTTGTGAAGACAGACACCCTCTAAGGTAGTTTAAATGACAGACAAGTGCCATGATTTGAGGAGGCTAGATCGAAGCTTCAGAGGCTTCTAGGAGATGTGAGATCTCCCGGGAGGATTCCCTTGTCTCGATAGACCTTGCTGCAGTGACAGAGGAGGCAACCAGTCAGAAGGATTGGGATATAGATTTTGCCTTAGTGCCAGAAACCACACATGTTTTCCAACTATGTGGCGTTGATGAGAAACATCATTGATTCAGAGCCTCCCACCATTGAAGAAGCTGTTGAGAAGCAGGAATGCAAGGATGCCATGATGGAGGAGTATCAGTCCATAAAGAAGAATGATGTGTGATAAAGGAAGTCAATAGCGACTTCCAAGTTGATCTACAAGATCAAGCATGCTGCAAATGACAACATAGAGATGTAGAAAGCTTGATTTGTGGCCTGAGGATTCTCCCAACAAGAGGGAGAAGATTATGACGAGACACTTGCTCCGGTAGCCAAGAAGTGTACATAGAGCAACCACAAGATACATGAGACAGAGTCTCATGTCTGCAAATTGAAGAAGGCTTTGTACGGGCCCAAGCAAGCACCCAAGGCATGATGTGCTAGATCAAACAGTTATTTGATGGTTGCCCATTGATCCTACATGTGGATGACCTGTTTCTAACAGGAGATGAGAATCTCATAGTTGGGTGTAAGAGGGAGCTCGCTTCAGAGTTCGAGATGAAGGATCTAGGTCTGATGCATTATTTTTTTTTGGGATTGGAGGTATGGCAGAGATCAGATGAGATTTTCCTTAGCCAAGGAAAATATATCGTTGAGATCCTGAAGAAATTCGAGATGATGGACTGCAAGTCCATGACCACACCTATAACGATAAATCTGAAGCTCTTGAGTGACAAATCTTCAGATTTGGTGGATCCCATGATTTACAAAAAGTTGATTGGATCTTTAATGTACTTGGTTAACACCAGACCAGACATATACTTTGCAGTGAACACCTTGAGTCAACACATGGTTGAACCTAGATAGGTACATTGGATGGCAGCAAAGCATATGTTGAGGTACCTTCGTGGTACGGTTGGATATGGATTGAGATATGTCTCAGGTGGAGATATGAAGTTGCAGGGATATACAGATTCTGAGTGGGCAGGGAGTGCAGTGGATCAGAAGAGTACTTCCAGACTCTGTTTCAGTCTGGGATCAGGCATGATCTCATGGTTGAGCAGGAAGCAGACATCAGTTGCACTCAGTACATCAGAAACAGAGTATATTGCAGCAAGCATGGCAAGTCGTGAAGCAGTGTGGCTCCCGAAGTTCCTAGTTGGGATATTTGATCTAGAATTGGAGCCAACCTTGATACATTGTGACAATCAAAGTTGCGTGAAGCTTACCGAGAACCCTGTATTCCATGACAGTTCTAAGCATATAGAGATCAAATATCATTACATCCGGGACATGGTGTAGAGAGGAGCTGTGGAGCTCCAGTACATATCCACGGACGAGCAGATAGCGGACATCCTCACCAAGTCCTTGTCAAGAGTGAAGTATGAGTACTTAAGGGACAAGCTTGGAGTGTTGCGGAATGTCCACCCTCGTTGAGAGGGAGATGTGTTGTTTCTTCTCATGTCGGCTAACCCCTCTAGCCAAGGGTTCCCTGGATCAGTCACGTGAGGTGACTGAGGGGGTATTGCACCGTCGGACCTGCTGAGAGAAGAAACATCACACATGTAGTCGTAAGACTATGGCAAAGACTGTGTCTTTGGATAATAGTTGTGTGCTACTACGATGGATGTGTTCCACTGGCGGAGGCTGTGAGACTCCGGTCAATAGTTGTGTGCTACTTCGGTGGTTGTGTACCACTGGCGTAGACTATGTGTCTCTGGAAAGTAGTTGTGTGCTACTACGGTGGATGTGTTCCACTGGCGGAGGTTGTGTGATTCTGAAATGTAGTTGTTGTTGAAATATTGTAATTGCAAAGAGTATTCTATTTATTATTGAGTTATTATTCATTAGATCAATCCCCTTTTGTGGATTGATCATGTCGGGCATTGTAATTGACCAAATCCCCTTTTGTGGATTGGTCAAACCCTAAATATATTATGCAAATTGGGAAGTCAGCCCCCAGGCTAATTAAAGTGGTTTTAACCACTAAGAAGACAAGTTGGCCCTGCCCAGTGGAGAGACACCTTTCCAGCACCTGCCAGTTTGTATAAATAAAGGAAGCCAACGCCTCATTTGATCACTCACTCAGTGCGCAAGTTTGGTAGGTGCAGTTGGGAGAAGAAGGAAGAGAGAGGCGCATTGCTCAGTGGAGGATATTCTCTAGTGTTTGGTTTA